>JAPKLW010002357.1:0-93537 GCA_026898455.1 Plectranthus barbatus | reverse complement strand
CTTGAGTGTGGTTGAGGGTTAATTGTGATTGAACTTTTACCGCATCAGTAACCAAGACAGGCTACTTATTCCGACAATGCCGCAACCATCCGGACAGACGTATCCTCATACGCTGTCTCGGCTGTGATCAGGTTTATGTCTCACTAGGTCAAGTGATCATACTGTCTTCTGCGATCTACTACACGTCGTATGATCGTTCCTATCGGTGAGACAAGAGGATACCATTGTTACATACATGTAAGATTATTTGACAGATAGGAGAAATAAACCGTTGTATACTCATTATAATAAATGCTTTCAGTATACAAAACCCATCAATCTCCCACTTAAACTCAAAGCATAACTAAGCTATTACAGAGTATACAGTCCGTCTATCTAGCTTGCTATCTCGTTAACCACTGTCAGTGGTCGGCATCCACCTCAGACCCAGCTCACGAATATGTCTTTTGTAAACTTTCTGCGGCAAGCTCTTTGTAAATGGATTAGCAAGGTTGTCCTTAGTGTCAATCTTCTTGATCATCACATCACCTCTCGATACGATCTCTCGTATGATATGGTACTTTCTCTCTATGTGTTTGCTTGCCCTTTGAAACTGCGGTTCCTTTGAGTTCGCCACTGCACCAGAGTTATCACAATAAATTGTGATGCTCTTCGGCAAACTCAGAATCACGCCCAACTCCTAAAGGTAGTTCCCGAGCCATACCTCCTCTTTCGAGGCTTCGGAGGCGGCGACATATTCCGCCTCCATGGTGGAGTCAGCAATGCATTTATGCTTTGAGCTCCTCCAAGATACAACTCCACCTCCCGAGGTAAAGACATATCCTGAGGTCGATTTCTTCTCATCCTGGTCCCTTGGAAATCCGAGTCTGTATAACCCACAGGGCACAAATCCTCACTTTGATAAACTAGGCAGTAATTCCTAGTTCTTTTCAAATACTTGAGGATGTGCTTTACCGCAGTCCAATGTGCCTGTCCAGGGTTAGACTGATATCTTGCTACCATGCCAATGGCATAACAGATATATGGCCTGGTACACAACATCGCATACATGAGGCTACCCACCGCCGAAGCGTATGGTACAAGACTCATTTCATCTTTCTCCCGTTGTGTCTCAGGACACTGCCCACTAGAAAGACGAATGCCATGTCTGAAAGGTAGCAAGCCTTTCTTGGCTAGTTGCATGCTGAACCGGGCTATCACAGTATCCACATAGGATGCCTGGGATAAGCTCAACATTTTTCTCTTACGATCTCGTAAGACCTTAATTCCAAGAATGTAGCCAGCTTCTCCCAAATCCTTCATTTGGAACTGTTCGGACAACCAAACCTTGATTTCCGATATCACTCCCTCGTTGTTTCCATATAGGAGTATGTCATCAACGTATAGTGCAAGGAAAACCACTCTCCCACTGACACAAAGTCGGTAAACACAACTTTCGTTTTCCAACTGTGAAAATCCATAGGATTTAATCACATCGTTGAAAAGTAAGTTCCACAACCTCGAAGCTTGCTTAAGTTTGTACAGGGACTTCCTAAGCTTCCAGACAAGATGTTCCTCACCCTTGCGTATGTAACCCTCGGGTTGCTGCATATAGATGTCCCTACCTTCTTCAAGGTAACCGTTTAGAAAAGCAGTTTTGACATCCATCTGCCAAATCTCGAGGTCCATATGCGCAGCTATGGCAAGGAGTATCCAGATGGATTTGAGCATGGGTACAGGTGAAAAGGTTTCGTCATAGTCAATGCCCTCTTTCTGACTATAACCCTTTGCCACCAGCCTGGCTTTAAAAGTCGTAACCTTTCCATCCGCCCCTTTCTTTCTCTTGTATACCCATTTGCACCCTATGGCCCTAAAGCCATCCAGCAAATCAGTTTTCTGGTATACATCCATAGCAACTATGGATTCAATTTCAGAATCCATGGTGACATGCCATTTTTCAACATCCTTGTCCTGCACTGCCTCTTCGTAAGTCAATGGGTCAGAGTCCTCATGTCTGTCTTCTGGGCTCAAGTCCGAAGACTCACCCACGTACATGTACCTTTCCGGCTTGAAAATAAGTCTCCCACTACGACGAGACATCGGTGCCGTGTCAGTAGTAGGTGCAGTAACTTGTGGTTCTGCACCTTACACTGAAGAACGTGTCTGTGGTGCTGAACCGCTCAAAGGTGCACTCACGTCTACACCTTCCCCTTCCCTTGGAATCGCATTCTCATTTTTAATTTCTTGAAGAACGATATCACTCCTTGACTTGTGATTACTCACATACTCGTTCTCCAAGAATCTAGCGTTGGTGCTAACAACGACTCTTTGACTCTCAGGACAGTAAAAGTAACCACCTTTCGTTTGCCTGGGATACCCTATAAACAACATTATCTTTTACCTGCTTTCTAACTTATCAGGTTCCTTCGACAGTATGTGTGCCGGACAGCCCCATACTCTAAACTTGCACAAACTCGGTTTGCGACCAAGGTAGGGCTCATAAGGCGTCTTAGGAACTGATTTAGAAGGCACCACATTTAACACGTAAGCTGCTGTTTCCAATGCGTAGCCCCAAAACGAAATTGGTAAGTTTGCATAACTCATCATTGATCTTACCATCTCTAGAAGAGTCTTATTTCTTCTTTCAGCTACACCGTTTTGCTGGGGAGTACCGGGTGCAGTCCACTGGGATGTAATCCCGTTATCTGACAAATACTGCAGGAACTCGTTACCGAGGTATTCGCCACCGCGGTTAGATCGCAGCGACTTGATGGTTTTCCCGACCTTCTTTTCTACCTCAGCCTTGAACTCTTTGAATTTCTCAAAGCATTCAGACTTGTAGCGAAGCAGGTAAATGTATCCGTACCTTGAGTAATCGTCAATGAAAGTGACGAAGTACTCGTACCCTCCACGAGCCTGCATGGACATCGGTCCACATAAGTCAGAATGGATCAGTTCCAACACTTCCTCTGCTTGAGACTGACTAGCCTTAAAAGGCCTAGTTGACATCTTGCCCTCGATGCAGGATTCACAGACTTGATAAGTTATAGCCCGGACTAAGTCCAATATACCGTCATCTGCAAGTCGCTGAATTCGCTTCAAGCTGATGTGACCGAGTCTCAAGTGCCAGAGATAATTAAGATCCTCATCAGAAGAAGTAAGTTTTCTCTTTCTAGGATTATCAATTACGAATGAATTACATGCAATACTTGCGGAAGACTTATGATTACAGTTAATAACATAGAGAGAATTATTTAGTATCCCACGACAGATAACACCGTTAATAACATAGAATTGTCTTAACATCCATTTGGTATAACTCTAAATCATAATGAGCCACCAAAACCATAATAATTCTTAAAGAATCATTCTTGGATACAGGTGAAAAGGTTTCTTTATAATTAATGTCAATTCTCTGAGTAAAATCTTTAGCAACAAGTCTAGCCTTATATCAACAAGATCCCAGACTTATCATGCGACATTGATTTTATCTCTTCTTTAATTGCCTCTTTCCAATTTTCATTATTAGTACTTTCTATGACTTTTGTAAATGAAACTGGAACATTATCATCAATTCCAAAATCAAAATCTGGCTCTTGGAGATAGACCACATAATCATCAGAAATAGAAGATCTTTGTTCTCTAGTAGACCGTCTTAATGCTATTTGATGTGGTTCATCTACTGTTATGAAGTATTCCTACCTAATTGTTGTTTTGATTTGTCAAAAGAATGTATAGAAACCACCAAGTTAGAAGTGTCTCTAGATTATCTTAGTTCGCATAAACTTATGAAGTCCTGTTAGGATATACATCGAGTAGTAATAAAACTGAAAAAGCAGATCAAGACACACTAGGTGGAAATCCAAAAACCCAGTTTGGTTCGTGTGAAGAAGAAGAGACCAACTTCCAGTTTGAAGCTGATGACTAAGAGAAACTAATCCAAGACACCAGCCTGAACCGTCTCCAGTTTACAAGTTCAGTTTCTAATCACACGAAGAGACAAAGAGAACAAGTCAAAAGAATTATAAAGATCAGTCTTTAAGAATGAAGTTTTCTTAAAGATTGATGAAGCATGAACCAGTTTATATTCCTCGGAATGGTAGAGCCGTTCTAATACAAAAGTAGAGTGTCGATATCTTATGCCAGAAAAGGACGTAACAAGTCCAGGTCTTCATGAAAAGCGCCCTGATCCCTTCAGAAAAGAGACGCATCAGATTGGGCGATGCACAAATGTCTCTAAATGGCTACAAATTCAAAATGCTTCTACTTCGTTATAAATAGACTAAGTACTCAGAGTGATAAAAAATAGAAACCTCGAAAAGCAACTACACTCTGCGCAAGTGAAAACTCAAAGTGTTTCTATCATTAAGGCCAACTTTTAGCCTACCGTGTGTCATCTCTTGAACACGAGACTCGTAGCTTCTAAGCTCGAGTTATCGCTTTGGTGTTCTTTCTCTCCAAGAAAGAACACAGTAGTCACTGCATTTCTCCAAACACAGTGATTATTATGGGCATCTAGCCAACCAAGTTTACAGTTCGGGAGGAACTATAAAGCTCTCAACATCCGGAGGAGGCTACACGTGTATCCGCACTCCAAATCTACGAAGCTAAAGGAACTAGGGGTCTGGACGAGTGAGCTAGTGGATTGATAGACACTAGCATCTACCAGCTAGCGATAGATCACGAGACCATTCTGTAATGTAGGCTTAGTAAATTCTCAGATCACGGTCTGAAGAGAGGACGTATGATGTGTTGCCTGAACCTTTATAAATCCTTGTTCTTTATTTCTTTTTACTTTTCTGCAAGGGTTTTTAAAACTCAACACAATCTAGTGTTATAGTATATTCAAATTGAACAATTAAATTCCTACTCGTTGACAAACTATTTTTCAGAAACACAAACTGGTCAAGAACCATCAGTTTGTGAGTGCCAATCTGATATGAAAATTTCCGCTGCACCTGATACTTACTCTGATCTCTGGACCAACATCTAGCATTGTCATTTATTTGTTGTTCTTGTCAGTTATCATGTGATTCAACAGTTACAAGAACAACAATTTGAGAAGAAGTTTTAGATAAAGGTATATCAATCCTAACTTCTTCAATGGCCACTTTTCGTGGTTCGACACTGCCACTTATTTCACCATTCTCAATAAATCTAGCATTACCAGTTTCAACAATTCTCATACTATGATTAGGACATTAAAATCTATATCCCTACGATTTTTCTGGATATGCAATGAAAACCCACTAATAGTTCTTCGATCCGATTTCTTTTCATGTGGGTTGTAAACTCATATTTCTACTGGGCAACCCCAAACATGAAGGTGCCTCAAACTAGGTTTCCTGCTCGTCCACAGTTCAAAAGGGATCTTAGGAACTGCTTTGTTAGTAACCCTATTTAACAAATACACGATAATTTTAAAGCATTCATCCATAAAGAAGAAGGTTATTTTGGCATTGTGTTCACTAATTACATTCGTGTACTTAGCCCCGTGCATTATTTCTAAAATGTACATGTTAATGAAGTTGTGAGCGACTTATGAGTTTGCGGTTGAAGCGTGAAGTTGTAACTTTATTATATACTCTCTCTGTCCCGCTAGATTAGTCCATATTTCCATTTTCGTCTGTCCCACCACATTAGTCCACTTTCCTAAAATGGAAAAAAATCTCCTCACATCAATAAAATATTAATTCCACTACACTCACAAATATTGGTTTCTGTGCCGAAACCAAACTGGACTAATCTAATGGGACGGAGGGAGTAATAGTTAGAATCTAAAGTATGTATCTTCACATACATATTTAATTAATTAGGATAAATGTATGTTGTTCATATCTTTAAACTATATGTTTTACTCATATTGGTTGCTACCTCAAATACACATTACGTACCCGATACACCTTATTATTGAATTTTTTTTAAAAAATCGGGGAGTGACAGAGGATAGGAGACGAGATGAGAAGTGGGATTATAAAAATGAAAAAAAGGAATAAAGAAAAAAAAATGAAATATAAATTAAAGCTTTAGATATGTACAATTTAATTCGAAGATTAAGTTAATAAGTCTTTAAGTTTAATTAGCATGCATACACATGTAAAAAAATATTATTAATATTATTGAAGCAATTCTATATTTTGAAGCCTTAGATTTGAAAGTTGGAATTATTTTTCTATTCATATTTTTATTTGAATATCTCATCATGCATCTTTTATATACATATATTTTGAGGAGGCAATACTTTATTTCCTTTAATATAGTTTTCATAATATTACATTTTGGGACGATGATTAATTAAACTATAAAATAAGAAAGAGATAAAAGGTTAAAACACTAAAGTGTATCTATATGTAAGATAAAGAGAAAGGAAGATAAAATGTTCAATGAGTGTATGCCACGAATAGGATATAAAAAATGTGAACTCGTAAATAAATGATGATATAAAAAAGAATAGAAACTGGAAAATAATAAATATGAAAATAAATAAATCAAGAGCATCTAAATATAGTTATAATATGAAACTCAAGAAATATAGTGTATTATACGAAATGCACTATAAAATTCTCGAAGATAATTTACTTTAGTATAAAAAATAAATATATATCTCTTACGCTATAAATTTTTTCTTAGAAAATATAATATAAATATTTATTATTATTAATATGAGAGGACATCAAATCTTATATGCACATTATGAAAGAGATTAGAAGTGACAGTGAAATATGTATAGAGTCTTTCATGATCTTAGAGTGCTTATTGATTAATTGGTCACAAATTCAATAAATAAATGGACACCCTTGCCATTTAAATTGTGCCATAATTTAAAAAAGAATTAAGTAGACGAAAATGCAGAAGACAAAGAAGAAGTATGCATAGAAAGAAATTAAAGAAGACAAATAAAATTGTTAACCACTTATGATAAAATTTAACTCTATTGACAAATACTAATAAATAAAATGATAAAAACATAATACAAATGATAAATAAAATATATATAGTTTTTAATAAAATATTAATAAAAACATTTACACTCCGGCATCACACAAACAAAAAACAAATTATTATATTATAATGCATTAAAGTTTTTGAGTCCAAGTAGAACTTTTGTTAACCAAGTTAGATTAATGGAAAAATACTTAAATTTAAACTTTAAATTATTATATTATAAAATCCGGTATAAATTTAGAAACTACGATAAATATAAATATTCAATAGGGGTTGACTTGACTCGTCTTTCGCACTTCCATAGCAAATCGTAGTAGCAAGCAGATATTTTTTTGGCTCCACCGTCTCCATCTTTCTTCTCAAATGGCGGACGAGGTGATTCTGTTGGATGCGGAGATGAGCATGTTTGGAATGAGAGTTCGAGTCGCGTTAGCGGAGAAGGGCGTTGAATACGAGTTCCGAGCGGAGAATTTGGCCGACAAGAGCCCCCTTCTGCTCCAGATGAACCCGGTTCACAAGAAGATACCGGTTCTGATCCACAATGGGAAACCCATATGAGAATCGCTCATAATTGTTGACTACATTGATCAAGTGTGGAAGGATAATTCCCCTTCCGATCCTTATCACAGAGCTACCGCCAGATTCTGGGCTGATTTTGTGGACAAGAAGGTATTCTTGTCTCTTTTAGTTTTTCATTTTGTTGAAGAAGGTTGAATGAAATTCTTGGCATCAATCTTTATCTGACTGAAATTTGCATGTACTACTATGTTTTCGAGTTGGGTGACATCTTATAATGCCTGTTTTTGTCGACATTGTATTAGATCAAAGCCATTTTTTATTAGAAATAAAACTTAGAAAGAAACCTGAGACTTCTTAGTTTAGAAAGATTCTTTTATCACTGAACCCGAATAGCGGACAAGATCTAGTCATTTATAGATTAGGATTGTTCACATTGGAATGGGCTGTTGATGTTCAATTAGATATCTATATGATGGATGATTAGTAAGTTTTCTGGCCTTATGACTTTAGTTTGAGAAAAATACAAGATTTCTGAGTGTAGATGCATATTGCAATTTGTGATAATGTGACAAATTAGATAGCTGATGCTGGGAGAAGAATATGGACTAGAAAAGGTGAAGAGCAAAAAGCAGCCACGAAGGACTTCATCGATGCACTTGTGTTGTTGGAAGGGGAACTGGGAGACAAGCCCTACTTTGGTGGAGACAGTTTCGGGTTTCTAGATATCGCCTTGATCACCTTCTACAGCTGGTTTCATGCTTATGACAAGTGTGGAAGTTTCAGCATCGAAGAGCATTGCCCCAAGCTGATCTCATGGGCAAAGAGGTGCATGGAAAGAGAGAGTGTGCGTAAGTCATTGCCCGACTCGAACAAGGTTTACGAGTTCGTGTTGATGCTCAAGAAGAAGTATGGCATTGAATAGTTGGTGGTTACTCTCTGTACCTAGCTCCCGGTATCACTATGGCTTTTCATGTTTGCACTTTCGTCTTCAAACTTGCTCTGTGTTGATTGCTAATTAGGACATGTAAATGGATAGTGGCCGGATAAATCTGCAGAAAAATTATCTGTTTTTATGTGTAATGACTATTTGTGTTTGTCTTAATTTTAGTTCATTTGCATGAGCTTCTTCTTGATAGAGCTTTGGTAAACTCTTGACAATGCCCCGAGCTTTCCTTCCAGTAGTTGCAAGCAATCTTTCATCTCCTTTTTAGATTCCTTTAAACAGGGGCGGATTCTTTGTGAGGGTTCAGCTATAATTTTGTGGGATTGTTATTATTTTTTACTATAATAAAATAGTTAATGGATATATATATATATATATATATATATATAGGCAAAGTCTCAGATAAGACGGTCTCATCATTTTTATTGTGAGACAAATTTAATGAAATGATGTATTTCTTTATTGCAAATGATGTTTGACCATTTTTATTGTGATATGAGTTTAATGAAACGATGTATTTCTTTATTGCAAATGATGTATTTCTTTGTGGCAAATAATGTAATTCTTAAAAATAAAATTTTGTATTTAACTTATTGAAATTATGTATTAAGGTCCGTCTCACAATAAAAAAATAGTGAGACCGTCTCTCAGGAGACCAACTCATATATATATATATATATAGAGAGAGAGATTGGACCAATGATCATATGATAATAAATAAGTATATTAAAAATAAGAATGAATCTTATTCATTGGATCTTTTAAAATAAACGGTTGAGATAAGTTAGTTTATTTGATTTTAAATTTCTTTGATATTCAATAAATGGTGTTTTTGTCAAATAAATATTGTAGTTAGTTGAGTTTTTCTCTTTTTTAATGTAATTATTTTTCTTCATCCGTTGACTCTATCCCGTCTCGGGAAGCTAAATGGGCTTCTTCTGTTTCTATCGGACAACATTTTTAAAGGAATAGACCCCCTGCTGGGATACAGGAAGAATTAAACAACACAGAAGCAGCCTCACTTTCGGCTAAGCTGGAGGAAGTCCGAAGGAGAGCTCCTTTCGGCTAAGCTGGAGGAAGTCCGAAGGAGAGAGCTCGCTCGGTTTCACCTCTCTCACCTTCAGTAGTTAAGACTACTTTGTAGGTGGACCACTACCTACATAAGAGCGATGGCTAAGCTGGAGGAAGTCCGAAGGAGAGAGCTCGCTCGGTTTCACCTCTCTCACCTTCAGTAGTTAAGACTACTTTGTAGGTGGACCACTACCTACATAAGAGCGATAGCGAAGCCGAACGGTGTCGTTTCTCCATCGATCACCGCCGATCTTCTGGAAAATGTCTTCACATACTCTTCCATGTAGTATAAATTATCTTCTCACGCAACAATCAATAGTTTCTTCTCTGGCAATGCATCATTCTTCCTCTTTTCTTGAACGGCAACAATCAACAACACTCCATGCAACTGCTTCGTTAGACTCCGCTCCTTGAGTGGTGGTGGTAATAGGCGGCTCAAGTTCATCTCTATTTTACATTAAGATTTTGACGGTTCTTCGCTGGTTTCACACATTCTTGAGTTTTGCTATTGTTCAACGTCAATGTTTTTGCAGTTTACATGGAGGAAGAAGGTTTGATACCAAAATCTTGTTTTGTTTAGTTAATTATTTGAAGCTAGAGTATTACTTGCTTAATACCTATTATTTTATTTCTTACTAAGAACTAGTGTATTGCTTCATCGTTTTATACATTAATTTGTATTGTTGAATACGTGAAGTCTATATTGCTTTAACAATTTTATAGTTTGATATGCTCAAGTTTATTGCTTGATATATTTATGTGTAGTTTAATACTTAATTTTTTTTATTATTTGATTTGTGCTATTTTATTGCTTATGATTTGCTAGTTTATTGCTTACTACATACTAGTTTATTGGTTGATCGCTTTAGCTTATTATTTTATGCATTGATTTGTGTTATTGAATAGGTGAGATTTTTATTGATTGAGATGAGTTATTTTATAGCTTGATACTCAATAGTGTATTGCTTGATATATATATATATATATATATATTTATATTATTTAATATTCAATGCATCTTTATCATGTATTCATATATTATTTAATTTTTTTCACTTGTTGGTTTTTATATTCTCTCTAGCTTGTTTTCTTAATATTTTCTTTTTTGTGTACAAATATACATGGTGGGATGGAGATGAGGAAGAATATATTGAACCAATATGTGATGATGCAATTAAATTATTTGTAGGTCAAGAATTTCGATGAGAATAAGCTGCTATTATGTTCTACAAAAAATATGTTGAGGTGTGTAGTTTTGATGTCCGGTTAATATCTGCGATTAAATCTTAATCGCATGACAAGCAAGTAAATATCTGGATATATAGTGTGTAACATGGAGGAAAAGAAATATGATTTGGTTGATGGTAACTCGAGCAAAAATAACAAAGAGGCGTGAATTAACAAACTTGTATTTACATATGGCATGTATAGTGATAAGATTTATTGCGGAGGAAGTTTACAAAGTGAAAATAGGGATTAATAGACTCACACATCCTTTACTTGGTAATCTTTTATTGATTACTATGTACTACTTTATTGTTAGTTCTCTTTATCTTATTGCTTCATACATTTATTTGTATTGTTTAATAGGTCAAGTTTTTCTTGCTTTATATGGCCAGTTTTATGGTTTGATACACTAACGTTTAATTTATTTTTTTTTATATTTATATATATTGTTTAATAATTCATTTTTATTGCTTTGTATATGATTGTTTTATAGCTTGATACCTAATAGTTTACTACTTGATACATTCATTTTTATTATTTAATACATTTACATACTATTTGATTGTAAGTATTTTAATTATACTTGTTAACATTTTATTTTTTTCATTTGTCTTAGTTAAGAATATATTTATGTATTAAGTATATGAACAATAAATAAATTCGCTCTAATATATTTCTAAAAGCGTGATAATTTATTACTTAATACATCTTAGATTATTGTTTGATATGTGAATAAAGAAGGAATTTGTTAACAATAAACAATAAAAATAAAAATAAATTTCGAATAATATTTCTTAATACCTATATGAAATTGCATTAGACAAAAATGTGTTCCAAAAATACTTAAATAAATATCCATGTCATTTTGACCAAAATGAATAATTAGTTGTCATTATAACAATCACTACAACAAAAAAGCTGATAGACAACAGTTTATAACTGTTGTCGTAGGGGTATTTTTGACTGTTGTTGTAGGTTGTGTTGTCGTAGGGGTAAAAAAAGTAAGCCAATAGACAACGGTTATTAACTGTTGTCGTAGACACATACGACAACGCTTTTTAACCGTTGTCGTAGGTGTCAACAAACTGTTGTTGTATATATCGCTACGCAACGCTTTTCACGCACTATACGACAACGCTCTTTGAACCGTTGTTGTACATATATCTACGACAACGCTTTTTTACCTATAACAACAGTTTCTTGAATGTAAACGACAACAGTTTTAAACCGTTGTCATAGAATTTTATTTTATTTTTTTTAAAATCTGTTTGCAAACAAAACAATATAATTGAAATGAAATTCAAATAACAAATTACCATTAATAAATCCAAAATACAAAAAAAAAGTATTTATCCTTGTATTCCCAAAATACAAAAATCCAAAATACAAAGGAAACAATTGTACGTCAATTAATATCCTAAAATTAAAAATAAACATATGTCCATCATAAATGATTTTGAATAAATTCAGCCCATTCCTTGCGCACAACGTCAATGTCCTCAGATGAGTTACTGTTACTGAACTGTTAAACAAAATAACAAATAATATATAGATTATAACAAACCCCATGAGAGCAAACAAACAATAACATAAACATAGTAGAGAAAATAAAAAACAATACCAAAACAATAATTACCAATGATTGTAGCGAACTGATCGTCTCACCACCATTAGCCTCAATAATGTCTCTCATGTATCGCATCACATAATATCCACATTGGAATCCATCTGGTTGTTTAGGACCCTATGTTTGAAATCAGTTTATTAATTGTTAATTCATCTTCATCCTACGACTTTCATAAATTACAAACATACCTTGATTATAATCCACTTAGGAGTCTTTCTTTTATTTTGTTCCTTCTGTGCTCCAAAAATCTTCAAGGCCCTTTATTTAATATGAAGTAAATAAGTTAGTTTGTATAGTAACAAAATTTGAAGTCTTTAAAATAAAATAATAACGTAAAGGAAAAAAACTTACACATTAACCACTTGTTTCCAAACACCATCACGAATGCCATTATAATCAAGTTCCCATATCTCTTCAATAACTCCATAGAAAGTCATGTCAGACACGATAGGATTTTTGTCTTTCACACTAGAAACTTGCATAGTTTTAGCAATTATGATTACTCCTGAGTTTTGAACAGTTCGCACTGCATCGCGTTGTTTGGTGTAGAAAGTTACCCCATTTACTAAGTAACTGTCATACTTCAGTACATGGCTATTAGGCCCCTCTGCAATCCACCTTAACTTTTCTGATACTAGGTGTCCTGGTCGAGCTAGTTCTCTTGCAACCTATAATAAAAGTTGTATAAAATACATTTTTTCAAGAATTAATTTTGAGCACTTAATTAATAATATGTAATTGTTTTGAAACTTACTCGATCACGCAACCAACTACCAAAAAATCGATTATGTCTGCCTTGATACCATGCTGGCGGCTTGTTTCGTGTCGTTGTCCTTAAATGGGTCATGTGCTCACTATAGATGTAAAGATTACATATGTATTAGTGGTAGATATATAAATAATTTTATATGAAAATCTAACGAGTTGCCTTGATTACCTGGTATACAGATCGATTTCAACATCATTCGAGAGTATGTAAAGATGTGCTTGCATCAACTCCTCGGGTGTAGTTGAACAGACACTCGCACTTGAAAGAGGCTTGCTTAGTCGACCCTTATGTTGGGATTCTGGGATGCCACAGGTTTGGACATTTGATAGGAAGTCTGAGCAAAATTCAACAGCTTCTTCAGCAATATAACGTTCAGCCATGCATCCTTCAGGCCTATTTCGATTTCTCACGTAACTCTTCAACACTCGCATGTACCGTTCAAATGGGTACATCCATCTATACCATACAGACAGGTCCACACAACTTGATTTCCCGTACTAAGTGCACAGTTAAATGCACCATGATATCAAAAAACGACGACAAAAAGTATTTTTCTAATAAGCACAACGTCTTCACAATTTCTCGTTGGATATCATCTAACTTCGAGACATCAATCACTTTGCTACATATCACATTGAAGAAGCAACATAGTCTAGTGATAGCATATCTTACATTATCTGGTAAGACACCACGGATTGCCACCGGAAGTAATTGTTGCATTAATGTATGACAGTCGTGTGACTTAAGCCCAATCAGTTTCAAATCTTTCAAGGAAACCAACTTACTCACATTTGATGAATAGTTTGAAGGAAGCTTCATTCGAGACAGGGATTCACAAAATTTTCTTTTCTCAGACCTACTAAGTGTATAACAAGCCGGTGGCAAATATGTTCGCTTTTCACCGTCAACAGGAGCTAACTGAGTCCTCATCTTCATATGTACCAGATCTTGTCTCGAGGCTAACCCATCCTTTGTCTTATTTGGGATGTCTAGTAAGGTACCGAGTAGACTTTCACATATATTCTTCTCAATGTGCATCACATCCAGACAGTGTCTCACGTGTAGATGCTCCCAATATTCCAGTTCAAAGAATATTGACTTCTTCTTCCAAATTCTTTTATCATCATCCTTATTAGCTTTGTTCAATTTCCCCCACTTGCATTGTATATTAGCAACACTTTGCAAAATTTTGCTCCCACTCATTGGTTTTGGTGCAGGTCTAAAATCTTGTGTCCCATCAAACACCTTCTTCTGCCTTCTGTAAGGATGATATTTATCAAGAAACCTTCTATGGCCGGTGTATGGCATTTTCCGACTATGTTTCAACCTGGTTGCACAAGTGTCTTCAACACAATTTGATTGTGTTTTAATTGTTGCTTGATTGCATATCAACCATTGATTTATTTAGATCTGATGGATATGATTTATTTATTTTTTCTCACAGGGGACTTTTTCTTACCTCATATATATATATATATATATATATATATATATATATATATATATAGGGTAGTGATTTGGTGAGAATAGGAGTTACTATGAGAAATAAGAATAAATCTCGCGCGTCCATCTCATCAAATCGACGAATATGATTCATTCTCAGCATATTGAAAAACGCGGCATTTTTGCCCCAATATCGTGCAGTTTTAGTCTTTAAAGGCTAAAACTGTAAAAATACTCAAACACAAACAGCAACCTGCATTTTAAGCCCGATTTACTTCATTTTTAACCCAATTTACTTCATTTTAGCCCAATTTACTTCATTTTTACATAAATACGAATTTAAAAAAATTAAACATCTTCTTCAAAGCAACAACACGAGCGTAGTCTCTATAAAACTCAATACCAACATCAACAGTTCTTAAAACTATGCCCTTAAAATGTTTCATCTTATTAACACACTTTGGAATAAATGAATATGTAAGATACAAAAATGCACAAAGTTAACACTAAAGATGCACAATATAATAGAAAAAATGAACGTCGATCTGAATAAAACAAATTTTTTAAAACTATATTCATGCATAATTAACAATATCGGGACCGAACACGAATGCGACATCCAGAAACAAAGAAAAAAAATCTGATCCACAAAAGAAATATAAATCAATTCGAACAAAGAAGGAATAAATGAACATGTAAGATACAAAAATGCACAAAGTTAACACTAAAGATGCACAATATAATAGAAAAAATGAACGTCGATCTGAATAAAATAATTTTTTTTTAAACTATATTCATGCATAATTAACAACGTCGAGACCGAATACGAATGCGAAATCCAGAAACAAAGAAAAAAAATCTGATCGACAAAAGAAATATAAATCAATTCGAACAAAGAAGGAAGAAGAAATCAAATCGCGCGAAGAAAGGAATAAAAAATCTAATGAGATACTATTTCAGATTCAAAAAAAAGCTAAAATTACAAAAATAACCTTAATTTTGCAGAACTGCAGGATAATCGAGGAAAACTGCACACGGAGTAAAATAGATCATGAGCGTTGAAATCACAAAATCAAAGGCTAAGATTTATTCTTATTTCTCATACTAAAAACTATTCTCATATGATCACTACTCTCTCTCTCTCTCTATATATATATATATATAATAGTTATAACATATAAGACCTATAAATAATTAAAAGTGAGTTAGTATGATAGATGAGTAAAATGTAAAATAATTTAAAGTAGAAATAGTTTCTAAAGTGGCACATATAAAGAGAGATGTGATCATATGTTACCAATTTTCCACATGTTATATGAGGTCAAATCTTAACTTTTGATTTTCTTAAACATGTGGTCTAGATTAAATTTTAAAATGCTGACTTTGACTTCTTATTTATTATTTAATTATTTCTTAAGGTTAATTTTGTCATTATTTATTTATGAATAAATTAATATTGCTTACTCAATTCATCCAACTCCCACATCAAATTCATTCTCTCTCTCCTCTCCTACTCTCTCTCTCTCTCCTCTTCTCTCCATACTCTCTCTCTTCTCTCCTTCTCTCTCCTTTTCTCCCTCTCCTCTGGTGCTCCCTTCTCTCACAACTCAGAGCAGATATCTCTTTTTTTTTTCCAAAACGGTATTGGTGAAATTTGTATAATTTTTTTGGTATTTTGGTGAAATTATGAGTTGTATTCTCAACTTGTTTTATTTACTGAAGTTAGTTGCTGCGCAGATAAGAGACGACATCGGCGTGTTCTCCTCTCCTCGCGTATCTCTAGCAGCGGCAGTGGTTGTGGTGGATAGGTGCAACGCGGTCGCCAACAATCGGGAGGAAATGCGACACGCAGTTCGTGGAGGTTGGGGATAGAGACGATATATAACAATTGCAAGAGAAGTTATCCATTGAAGTTTGATGCCACATCCTTCATTTTGAGTTATAGTTTTTAACCATGTAGATGTTACATTATTTATATGATAGTGGATGCATTATTTATTTACTACATTATCCTTCATAGCGTGTTTTATTTTATTTTTAAGTTTGACTCCAAGTATAATATTGAAATTGTAAACAAATAATGAACCATATTTTTCATAAATAATTTAACATTCATAGCATATTATATATCAAATCAAATATAATTTAATTATCTTTCAAACGAAATTCTTATTTCATATGTTCGGAATAAGATAACCGTAGTAAAACTAAATAATGTAATAACTAAAACTAAATAATGTAACATAAGACAAAGAATAATGTAATACTGTAATACCAATAAGTAGAATTAAATAATGCACAATAAATACGGATAATGCTACATTATCTATGTTCATCAAATAGCATTATCTAATTGTTCTTATTACCTAATTAACATTACAGTACTTTTAAATATATCATTACATTAACCTTTGTATTATGTTACATTTTTTTGTTTAGGCTACTACATTATTTAGTATTGCGACATATATATTATTCCGAACATATGTAATAGGGATTTCGTTTGAAAGATAATTAAATTATCTTTAATTTGATATATAATACGTGAACAAATAATTTAAATTGAGTGAGTTATAATTATTTAAAGTTTTATGAAAACTTAAGAGGAGAGAGAATAAAACAATTTTGATAAATACACTCCATGTTTGACGTAATTCAAATTGTGGATATCAAAATTACTATTATGCCCAAATAATGTAGTATGTTGAACTAAATAATGCACCGAAAATTTTTAGTTTTTAAACTATTTCTAAACCGTCCAAATTCAGATTTAATGGTTGGATTTTGACCTCATATAACATGAGGTATGAGTAACCATATAATGCATCCCCATACCCATATAAAGATATTAATATTTGGGATGACGGTGGATATTTCGAAATTTGTGAAAGTTAAGTTTATATTTCCCAGTTTTTCCTTTAAAATATTCCGTAAAAAGTTAGATGATAGTTGTGCTTTTATTCACTATAAAGACACTCGGTTCTTTCCTTTGGTAGTTCCATTACCATAGCAAATCGTAGTAGGAAGCAGATATTCCATATTTCTTATCAGATGGCGGACGAGGTGATTCTACTGGATGTGGATGTGAGCATGTTTGGAATGAGAGTTCGAATCGCATTAGCGGAGAAGGGCGTGGAATACGAGTACCGAGAAGAGAATTTGGCCGACAAAAGCCCCCTTCTGCTCCAGATGAACCCGGTTCACAAGAAGATCCCCGTTCTGATCCACAACGGCAAACCCATTTGCGAATCGCTCATTATTGTTGACTACATTGATCAAGTGTGGAAGGATAAATCTCCATTGTTGCCTTCTCATCCTTATCACAGAGCCACCGCCAGATTCTGGGCTGATTTCGTGGATAAAAAGGTACCCTTTTCTTCTATTAGCTTTACTTTTTTTTTGGGTGGTGGGAGTTTTGTTGCCGACGGTTGAATGAAGTTCTTGCCTCAAGTCATGATTTAGTTAAACAAAGCATCAATCTTTATATGTCTGAAACTATGTTATCGAGTTTGGTGGCATCTTATCATGGTCTGTGTTGTTCAATTTATGGTGCTAATTTTAACCATTGTTGAAAAAATCAGTGGTGCTGAGCGGTTCCTAAACAGACCCCAAACCCTCATATTAATTTTTATTTATTAATAAATATATATTATAAATATTAAATATAAAAAATTAGCGTACACCTTAGAAACCTCCTACATGGCCTAGACGCAAGCCCCTAGCTATTTTTAAAATCATGACTTGTAAACATGATTTTAACTAAGTGTATTAATTTTATGTCTTTTCTTATGTGTATGTGCCTGTGGTATTATTGCTGTTGTTGTATTGAAATTTTGTTTCAGAGTCATGACATGGCTCATGATGATTGTTGTATTAGGAGTTTGATGCCATATTATGTTAATGTTGTTGTTGCTTGTTTGTTTGTCAAGTCGTAAGTGCAATTACACAACGTGAACAGGAACAAAATCATGCCTGTTTTGGATCAAGCAACGTTGTATTAGATTTAGCCATTTATAGATTAGGGTTGTTGGTATTGCTTCTCTTCGTCTAACCAAAGCTTGTAGCAGCATAGTGATATCATTCACGAGTTAGATTTTGGGGTACATAAAATTTTGAGTTGGATATCATTCACATTGTAGTTTGTGATAATGTGACAAATTAGATATTTGATGCTGGGAGAAGAATATGGACTCGAAAAGGAGAAGAGCAAGAAGCAGCCAAGAAGGAATTCATCGATGCACTTGTGTTGTTGGAAGGGGAACTGGGAGACAAGCCCTACTTTGGTGGAGACAATTTCGGGTTTCTAGATATTGCCTTGATTACCTTCTACAGTTGGTTTGATGCTTATGAAAAATGTGGAAGTTTCAGCATCGAAGAGCATTGCCCCAAGCTGATCTCATGGGCCAAGAGGTGCATGGAGAAAGAGAGTGTCTCCAAGTCCTTGCCCGACTCTAACAAGGTTTACGAGTTTGTGTTGATGCTCAAGAAGAAGTACGGCTTTTAATAGTGGACAGTTTCTCTCTTGGTGCCTAGTCTGCTAGCTCCCAGTGTCTCTTTACCTGTTCAGGTTTGCCCTTTTGCCTCCGAACTTGAACTTGCTCTATGTCGATGATTGCTTAGGATATGTTCTAATGAAGGAATAGTAGCCTAGATGTAATTTGTAATGGTGGAAAAATTATCTGTTTTTCTGTGTAATGACTGTGTTTGGCCTAGTTTGAGTTCTTTGTAGCTAGAAATGACCCACAGGAGCTCCAGTAAACTCGAACGAACCCGAAGCTCTTCATAGTTGCAAACAATCTTTCATCTCCTTTTTAGATTCCTCTAAATGAAATGAAATGCAATGCTTGCGTCTACTAAATCACATATTTAGTGTAAACCAGAACGCTAGTCGGGCAGTGGAGGGCCAGTTAATCGGCCGACTAGTCAGGTTATAGGTAGTTTTTAGACGGTTTACCTATTTTTATATTTTATTTTTTATATATCTTAGGTAAAATATAAAAAATCTTACCAACAGATTATATTTTTAAAATGCAAGTAAGATTTCAACATTTTTATATATATCTCAAGTAATATTCCTACAACAAGCATTCTCATATTTAAAAGTAAAATTCAAAATAAAAGCAATTTATAAACAAAAATTTAAATATTCCTGCAACAAAAAAATTCTGACAATTCAAATCAATTCCAAAATAAGTGTAGAGAGAACGAAGTCTAAATATACTTGTAACAAACATTATCACATTTAAAAATAAATCATAAACTAAAGTTTAAATGTTCCTACAACAGACATGCCCAAGCGGTGGTGGCTGTGGGTGGAGGAAAATGGCGTGCGGCCGTGAGTCGTGACTTGTGAATGTGAACTTTTATTTGGATTTGGAAATAGTGTTAAAATTAGATTTTTACACTTTTACTTTTAATTTTATGTTTTTTTAAAAAAAAATTGTATTTTTTTAATATTTAGATTTTAAATTTAATTTGTAGTTAAAATTTATATCAATCGATTTTTTTTCGATTAATCGCCGCCTAGGCATTGATTAGAAAAAACTTGAGTTTTTCAACGATTTCACGTTTATTGGATAGGTGAATCTTTGACTATCTAAGTGCCGATTTTTACATCACTGCTTCTGGATGGTGGGCAACAAATCTGTTATGATGACACCACGATTACCAAGACTGCGATCTATTTTATTTTTGGAGAAGTTCCCCATGATAGGTGTCATATAATTGTGGATGGTTTTGATCAGAATAGAGGCCCAAAGGATTTGTCGATAGAGATCGTTAGGGTTGCTGGTCAAAAACACACGATTTGAGCCTGGACAATAATTTGATCATCAACACCAAGTCTATTATTATTGATGACATCCTCTGCCGACATCTTAATTTATTGTTCAATTTTGGTGGATCTCAATCATTGAGACCATTGTGCACCGGAAAATTGAAGACTATCAAAGAAAGATTCTAGGAGGAATGGATCATCTAAATGCATTCAAACAAAGTTGAGTTAACCTATGCCCATATTTTTCTAAACTTTGCTAGGGTTCTAACATACTGAGCCTAATTATTTTAATTCCAACACTATAATTAACAATATTATGCAATTTAATATTGTATATTTAATCGTACACGAGTACAAATAATGCATTATATCACAATAAATAGATTATTTATAAAGTGATGCATACAGCTATTATATAAATTGATCAATACTACTTCAAGCATTTTTTTTGTCAAATTATATAAATGCATATTATTGTACTATACTATATAATACATGTTCGGAATTAATTTGGTTTATTGTTCGGTTTAAAATAAATGCGAGTATAAATTTAAAATTATTAGTTTAGTTTCTTCTATTATACAGGCGTAATTTTATTTAACGAGGCTCTGCTTTCAAAAAGAAAGAATGGTATTGGATAAAAACCCCATAATGTTTTATATTGTTCAATGAATGTTTTCTGATTTTCGGAATGCAGTGAAATCTGTCTAACAAGATCAATTGGAATAGAATTACAATCATTGATTCATACAAAAAGAAAATGAAAACTTCAGTGCTTTTCAGAGGGAAAAGAAAATTGTGAGTGCCAATTAATGTCTCCCACTCCAAAATGCAGCATCTATTACATGTTGTGTAGTTCTGTGAATTTAAAAGCATACTCAGCTATCATATCATCTAAGAAAATAAAAGGGAGGGATTCTGATATACCTAGTTATGTACAGTGGCACAGCATCTTCCATTCCGTCATCTACTCTACAAGTCCATTGATCTGCAGCGTGCGACACACAACTATGCATTGTGTTGTATCCTGACATCTTCTAATGCAGCTGACATTGAGGCCGATGCCTCTTCCAGTGTTCTTTTCTTTAGCACCGTATTGAAGGCCTCGATCGTGTCCCCAACCTCCCAGTCACTGAAGTCCTCAGTTCCAACTCCACACTCTAGTCCAGCATTTACCTGTGAGATTGAACAGCACGCTAAGACATTTAGGACCATACATGAAATATGGATTTCGAGAAGAGCTGCATTAGAGAGAAGTGCACTTATATTCAAGAACTGCATTAGAGCCTAAACTATTACAGAAGCTACAGAAAAAGCCAGAGTTACTAGAACCACGTCTGACATCTGACGAGAAGGTTTGAGTTTTGGATTGTTAAAGAGTTTTTACAATATTTTCAAGTTAATCTCAATCACACAGGTCCATATTTTCTTTTAGTTCCAGCTTCACACAAGGGGTCAGCCTGGACGAACATTTTTGTTACAGACTCACTATCACACCCCAACTCTCTAGATACAATGTTTCCCGAACAAATCTGATGCAATCGCATCCAGTTTTCTCTCTCCATTTTCCAACAAAAAAAAACTCATCAATAATTGTTACAAAACCTGATAGATTCCATTTCTATAAATCGTCTATATGAATTTTTAAGGGTGGAGAAGAACTGCCAGGATAGCTATCATCTTGTCTCTCATATTTTCAAGTTTTTTGTCTATGGTTAACGAAACAAGAGATAGCTCTCATCTTATGTCTGTCTAAAGCATGTCTCTCAATAAACTAATAGTGATATTACTGTATTGATGATACGTTAACTTCAATCACTGACTAATAATAACGAGAGAGGCAACATCCAAAAATTACCTCTTTCACCATTTCCTTAACCCGTTTCAAGGAACCAAGAACACCAACATATATTTCTTTTCCTTTTCTTACTACACGGACTCCACAGTCTTTCACAACTTTCCCCTCTGTTACCATGCATCCAGCAACACGGCCACTGCCACTATTGAATACAGCTCTTACTTCTGCCACACCTATTGGCAGTTGTTCCTGCAAAAACAAAATTTCAAAAAAAAAACCAAAAGGACACGTAATCTTAGATCTTCAGTAACATCTATGTACCAGGAATCATCAATAAAACATTCCTGACTTGCACATTAGATGCAGAACTTGAGTAGTAAAGTGATTCTCAAAGCAAACTTTCAGAAAACAAAATACAGGGCTCAGAGGAAGTACTATAGGTCATCTTAAACTGCTTGAAATCTCTTTCTCTTCTCCACAGCAAGATAAAGCTTAAATGGAACGAGGAGGATGATTTACCTCAACGTGGTCCAAGAGCCCCTCCATTGCATTTCGCACATCATCAATAAGTTCATAGATAACCTTGTAAAGGCGAACTTCAACATTTTTGCTATCTGCATACTTCTTAACTGATCCAGGTGCTTTCACATTAAATCCAAAAATAATAGCTTTGCTTGCAACAGAAAGGTCTACATCACTGGTGCTCACATCCCCAGTTGCATGCAGCAAGAACTTAAGGGTGATGTTGTCTTGAGGAAGCACCTGCAGAGCTTGTTTGACAGCCTCTACAGATCCCTAGACATCATATAAGATTGTCCTTAATTGTATATCAGTCAACCACAAATGACATTATTAAGAAACGGTGCAATAATTTACTATTATCACTTGCTTACGAATGCCAAATAAATGATAAGTGCAAATGCATTTCGTTCCAATTCTGATTAAGTTGTTCTTAGCATTAGTTAGATAAATGAGTATCATACGATTAGAAAATATAACATTGAAAAGATCATTGAGTTGAGTCATTTATTATAACCAGAATTGATATGGCACAAACAATACCTAATTAGCAATATCAAAATGAGTAAATAATCAATGTCGTTACCCCAACTAGCTAAACCACCTTAAGATCTCATTAAAACTCATATTCAGGGACATACTGATGATAAAAGTTATCTCATGTAATCAGTTTTTTGTTCATTCATTGACTAACTCATAGAAAATGAGCAATGTGACATTGTCCATTGCTTTTTAAATGCTTGCTAGCAGTCAAACTTTAACAATATGTACCATCCAAGGCATTTGAAGTTTGAACCAGAGTTTAAGAAGAATATCTCGTGGCTATTATGCATAAAGTAGAATTGTTCTGGTCAGATCACAAGTTGAATTGGTGAAAAACCTAAATGTAAATACCAGGATACAAAAAAAATAAAAGAACAATGTAATCTTAAGAAACAAGACAGGGCAAGGTCCTCAGACCTCACTTGCATTAGCATTCCAACAAAAACGTTTTCCTATCACAGTTCCAATGACTACTATGTACTATCATGGAAAAAAAGTATACGCTTTCAGCATTTAATAAGCATATATTAATAAAAATAAAAAAAAAGATGCTAACTAGCAGCATTATGAATTGACAACTCCAGCAACAGTTATCCTGTAAATCTTCTCTACATGCTCAATTTTCATGGGATGTTTTAGAGCATATGGTCTTAAAACATAGACATACCTGAACATCAACCTTCAGTATGATATTGAGCTGATGCAGATCTAGTCCAGCATTCTTTCCTGATGAAACAGCAGAAGCTAAAGAAGAAAGTGTAACAATTCCATCCCCTGCTTTTTCTGCTATATGCTTGTTCCTCAAATACTCTGCTCGAGACTCTGCCTTTTTGCGAGCAAGATCCAGGGAGCCAACAATCTCAAACCCTTCGCCAGCTAAAGGAACATTATTCAAACCCATAACCTACCAAAGGGGAAAGCAGCATGATCAAAAAAAAAAACTCAATGAAGATCCAGACATCAATCAGAAAGACACCAGTAAAGTATATAGGTTGAGAATGTGATAGAGTACAAGACTTTACGAAATATTCCTGGGTCCACTAAATGTGGTGTCCTATTCCAGTTCAATCTGGAATCACATAATACAGGAGAAAGAACGAAGTTCTTTCATGAAATATGAAAAGGAAATGTGTCATCCCAATCCAAAAGCCTTTTTTCTATCCAAAGTTCAAAATGGTTGCTAGACTCATCCAATAGTTATTGTTTCTCATATGCTGCTTTTAAGATTTAACAGAACTGAAGAAAACATTCTGAATCAAGTCAGTTACTAGACAATAATGCTTCAAATTAAATTTATAAAAGCCAAGAAGGAACCATATAATGAAGCCTTGGATAAGATAGCTATTTTAAGCTAGAATTGATCAAAGTATATGCAATGGATTAAATAAGGTCACATGGCCCAATGTTTCTTCATCAGTGAACAAGTAGTGTCATGAATAAGAGTAATAGTCAAACAAACTTCAAGCAGCAGTATTCTTGATTTCTGTGACACCAGTTAAGTATCAGGGAAAAATCAGCTATCGCAAGTAGATCCACTGGGTTCAGTTTTAAAGAACTCTAAAGACATAAGTCTTCACAAAACTTAATTAACATGATAAGGCACAGTCATTTTGGAAATCGGAGGCAAATGTAAACTACAGAAGAAGAAATTATGATGTATTGCATTTCAAATATTGGGTCATATTAATACTTATCCAAAAAATATACCTGTACTGGAATAGAGGGCAATGCTTCATCAACCTGCTTTCTGTTATCATCAAATAGAGCTCGCACCTTACATTAGCAAACAAGGAATCTTTCAGCGTAAGCAACACCAAAACACACAAAATATGTGGTCTCATAAACAAACCTTTCCAAAAGCTTCACCACAGACTACTATGTCTCCTCTCCTGAGTGTTCCATTTTGCACAACGAGTGTAGCTACAGGCCCCTTAGCTTTATCAAGACCAGCTTCAATAACTGTTCCTTTAGCATTTCTGTGTGGATTTGCCTTCAATTCTTGCAACTTAAAACAAAGGATTGAAGCAAACTTAGAACCCTCCAAAATAACAAGCAGCATAAACAATTCAAAAGTGACCAGATATTTGCAACAAGTAGAACCTCACATCCAAGGAATAAAGTGAAAGGTAAATGAGGATGAGTATGAAGATTGAAACTGCAAGTGTGTCGTACATATAGCCACAGTAATAATCAGCATAATTGGATAGTAGGAGCAAAACACCTAGATAGAGCAATTATAGATCCTAACAAGAGCTACTTAGTATGCATAGAATTGGGAACAAGCTACCTCGGCAACAAGCATGATTGTTTCAAGCAACTCGTCAACATTGTCTCCTTTACGAGCACTTATCTGTAACAGAACACTCCATGAGAATTCTACACCATAGAACCATGTATTCTTTTCTCTCAAAAATGCAAACTGGTTCAAAAGGTTATAATTTCATCACCTTAACCATTGGTGTATCACCACCCCATTCTTCAGGCATCAGGCCGATTGAAGAAAGATCTTGAACAACTCGATCTGGATTAGCTCCATCCTTATCTATCTAATTTAATGGGATAAAAGAAAATTGAACTCCTCAAAAAACTTAAGGTACAATCAGAACTAAACAATTATGCCAATTTAAAAATACCTTATTTATAGCTACAATAATTGGCACCCCTGCTGCCTTGGCATGGGCAATAGCCTCATTTGTTTGAGGTTGGAGCCCATCATCAGCTGCAACTACAATAACAGCAATGTCTGTTACTCTAGCTCCACGAGCTCTCATTGCTCCAAATGCCTATGGACGATGTCCAATTACCAACATGTAGCTTTTAGAAAGATTCAAGAATCAACATCAACATTTTTACCAATGAACATCAATTCGGAAATCACCTGAGACACTCTTCTCAGAGCATATAATGAGAATGCAAGAATAAAGGTATCATATATATGCAAAAAAGTAAGGGAATTTTACCTCGTGTCCAGGAGTATCAAGAAACACACATGTTTGCGTCATCCCATCAACAGGTACTTGAACCTTATATGCTCCAATTCCTTGGGTGATCCCACCAGCTTCAGTTGCTGCAACCTAAAATATATAAGAGTATATTTCATTTCCTTCCGAATACATATTACAAATGAGAATCTGTGCTAGCAACAAAAGTCATCAAACAGAAACATGTTCAAATCAATCTTTGAGCTGAAGTGGAATGCACACCTTGCTCTTCCGTATATAGTCCAGAAGTGTTGTCTGCACCAGGAAAGAAATTTTTTAGTTGAGCGAGCAAGGAATCACATAGTCTCAATAAAATGGTTAGAATAAAGCCAAACCTTGCCATGATCAACATGCCCCATAATGGTTATTATAGGAGGCCTATATTCTAGTTTATCGACATCATCTTCATCAAGAATTTCCTCCTTTATAGCATTTTCCTCCACCCTGACAGGGACAGCATCAATGACTTCAACCTCATACTTTTTACATACCATCTTCACCATGTCTTTACTCAGCTTCAGCACGCCATCCGGCTTGATTCCTTTTGCATACAAATACCCAAGAATTTCACCTTCACTAATGGTCAAGTTGTATCCCAGCTCTTCAGTTGACATTCCCTCTTCACCAACTTCCATTATTTCCACCCGGACAGGTGCAGCATCTCTAGCTGCTTGGAGTCTAGCAGCCTTTCGGCTTGCTTTACTCCATTTTCTACCTTTTCGGGTAGTGCTAGCACCAGGAATGGAAACATCCAGTTCAGAAGTATCCTCATCAAGAATGTCATCTTTACCACCAATGATACGCCTGCGTGGTCCTTCTGATGGACCACTCTTCATTCTAAATCCATCTTTAAACTTGGCAGTTCCAGGTGTTTTCCCTGGTTTTGTTGGGGCTAAAGCTGCTCGAGCAATCACAGGATCAACCACTGGCTTCTTTGACGCAAATTTGTCAACTAAAATTGGCTTCCGCAGTTTATATTTGGATTCCAGATCAGTGTTGCTGCCAATGGGTGACTTAGCAGCTGCATTTACATCCTTCAAGACTACAGTTTTTCTGATAGGAGGAGCAACAGAATCAACTTTCTGAGGCGAATGAGATGGTTTAAGTGGGTTTACAGTTCTAGAGCCAGCTGCTGCTTCCCCATCCATTTGAGATTCCTTGACAACTTTAGCTACGGGATTACCCTTCCTCCAAACACTCTTCAATGTCTTAGACTTTCGATTCAACCTTTGCACTGGTTCAATAGTTGCACCATTCATTTTGTTAGCACTCTCATCTGCTAGAGGTATGCTACCAGAGAAATAAACCTTCTTACTAATCTCTAGTTTCTCCCTCTTCTGCAACACTTTCTTACTACTCTCCAGTTTCTCCGCCTTCTCCAACACTTCTCCCAGCGACTCAATCACCCTACTTCTCTCCTTGTCCCTATCAATCATAATCTCATCATCCAATTCCCCACCACGTCTCTTCTCATCCCAGGTCATACTTAGAAGGGGATCCACATCTAAACCCGATTTCATGACTGGCTTCCGGGATTTCATAAGAAAAGAATCAGCATCATTGTCTTTATAACCTCTATAAGTAGATTCAAGGGATATCGAAGTCCCTTGCTCGGCGATATAATTAGCTGTCACAAAATATTTACAAAGCCCAGCATAATTCCACCGCTTCCCACTCCAACATTTCCTAAAACTACTACCATTTCTCCTAAAACTGCAAGGAACCCTCCCAACTAAATACACAGAACTGTCGAAATTGCAAAACGAAATCGTGTTGACACTTCCCAAGTTCAGCGAGGAAGCTAAAGAACTCATTGCTTAACTTAATATATCTCCCACCATCCGAGTTTTGAACAGAAAGCAGGGCCTCAATTTCCGAACCTAAAATTCAGTCAATCAGCTCTTCCAATATTCTAAAATTCATACAGCTAAATTCAACCCCAGTTAATTAAACAACTCACTGAGCCACCAAAATCGGGAAGAGTTTATGTACCTGTAAAATCCCACTTTGTAAAGCTGAAGTCCGTAAATTTCCCAAAACAGTTGAATAGGAAAAGCGACGAAAATTGACAAGGAGAGGCAGTAGGCGGTGAGAGTGTTGCAAAGTTATGCTTCATAAACTGATAAGGTACACCCACACCCCTGTAAAAAGTAAAATGAAACCTTCAAAATCGTTGAATAAAATTAGGGCCCTTATTATTATTATTATTATTATTATAAAACTACAACTTCTTTTTAATGAATTATTAGCAAAATCGTCGAAGAAATAGGTAACAACAAAATAAGAAATTTTCAATCCAAATTGTTTATTTTATTTTATATACTTAAATTTACGTTCGCGCGATTCAGGAATCAAATTTATGATATTTCTGTAATATTAAAATATAATTTAAAAGTTGCATATTTATCATTTTTAACAATTATTTTAAAATATATCTAATTTATACTTATAAATATTATATTTATTGTATTATAATGCAATCAACATTATGCGTCAAATAAATTTAAAAAAAGTATATAAAACAAAAAGCATATGACGTTTGATTTAAAAATGATCGCATAAAAGATATTGTACATGTAAATCTTAAAAATATTAAATATAAAATTGGAGAGATATAACGTTTTAAAGAAAAACTATAAGTATAATTTTGTTATTTTTAGCGTTATTGTATATCTATGTTATAATAGAAAAAATAACTTTTCTTTAGCCGGAACACTTTTTTTAGACTACTATACATATATACACACACATATATTATTATTGTTGTTGTTTTAAATAGAATGTGTTACTTTAAGTTTAGAATGCTGTCAATTTAGAATAAGAAAATTAGTTTAATTATTAATTCAGGATCGAAAGATGAACTCTCAATCCATTACATCTTCTACCCAATTTTATATGATATCTTATTTTATAATATTGAGATATAATTAATAAATTTATATATTCTAACATTTTTAACAATTGTTTTTAAATTTATCTTGTTTTTATCCATCAATATTATATTTAATATATTATAATATAAACTATTTTATATTATACATCATATATATATATATATATATATATATTTAATAAAATTATAAAGAAGTATATTAAACACAAAGTTTATGAGATTTGATTTAAAAATTATTCTTTAAAAAATATTATACATGTATTAATTATAAAATAATAAATATAATAAATTGGTTAGATGAGATTTTTTAAAGAAAAAATAAAAATATAATATTATTAAATTTTATTAATGCTTATTGTATATATTTATGATATAATATAAAATAATTAATAAAATAATATGTAAAAAAGTTTTGACGGGAGTAGTTATTTTAGACTACTCTCCTTTAATATATATATAGAATATAGATTTTGTACAATTAGGAATATTAATTGTGAACCTGAAGAGTTTTAGAAGTAGTTGGATTATTCATGAGGGGTTGAGTTTGAAAGTTGCTAGAATGTATTTTGAAATTGATACGATTCTCGTGGGTGGAATAAGAATTTTTAGCCCACGATTAAGAGTTGACATAACGTGGAAACGACTTGAACGGAAACGAACGATTAGATGGAAATTCAGCAACCCAAATTCGATCCTTTAAATGACGTATTCCAAACGAATCTCAAGATGCCACAAAAACAGATGTAAAAGTCCGGGCTAATAGGTCAATATTGAATTTCAATGTATTTCAGAAAAATTCAAGAGCTTTCAAAATTGGAAAAATAAAATCACAATTTTTATTAACTGGAAATTGAAAATTGAATTACAATGAAAGTATCAAGCCCTATATATAGGGTGAAAAATAAATCTCTAATCCTAATCTAACTAGGAAAATAAACCTGAAAGGCACATAAAATCTATCAAGATCTCCAACAAGTATATCTCAATAATAAAACAAAAACTAAACATCTAGAAGGAAAATCAATCTAGAAGACAGACACATCAAATCTAAAAAAACATAAAAATTCAAAATTAATTAAAAATTAAGCCAAAATTTAATCAATTAAGCCCAAATGTCATAATTAAATTAATCCATCTAGGCCCAATTTTATCTTCAACTCCAATGAGCTACTTGAATAATTCTTGATAAATTGTGCCACCTGGATCTCTATTATTCCTCTCCTCTTCAAAAGGATTTGTCCTCAAATCCAAAGCTGCAATGGACTCAATGGACCATCTTACGTTGCCATTTGTTGGCTTGTTTGGCTCATCATCATGTTCAAACTCAGGCAATTGCTTCTCTTCATACATCTTCCTTTTCAGAATAATAGTTCTTGTAGAAACAAACTTATGAACTATTTCCCATTCTAGCTTCTCCTCCACTGGCTTATCTGATTTTGAACCCTCCTGTATATCCACTTGACTTTGTACACTCAAAGTTTTTCTAGTAACAACAGTAAGTATAAATGGCAATGCGATCTCTTCCTTCACTTCATCGAGATCCTCTAATGGAGTATGAATTATTATGTCTTCTTCCTTGGTCTCTTGACTTTTGCTTTCTATACCGAAAACTAGATTGGTAATGGTAGTGAGTGTAGTCGGAGCCTCGATCTCTTTTTCATCTTCAACAAAGTTCTCCAAAAGTGTATTTACTATCATATCCTCATCTTTGGACTCTTAAATTGAAGCACTCATCGACTCAGATTATTACCAATGATTGAAGCTTTTCGAATGAGAAATAACTATCGATTTGGATATTCGATCTAGCTTGTCTATGGCTCACATCTTTGCTTTTAATCCTCACTCTCTTCAATTGATCCTAAATATTGATGGCCGTAAAGACCATGACAAGCAAGTGGTCATAAGGTTGTAACTCTTCTACTCTTTTTCGGATTTCCCAATTCAATCTAGACAAAAATCTTTCCAATGTTGCTTTTGTATCCTCAATGATATTGGTTTGAATCATTGCTTCGTCCATCTCTTTGTAGTAGTCTTCTACACTTTTAGACCCTTGCCTCAAATCCTATAAATTGTAACATAATTGTCGATAATAATAATTAGGTACAAAATATTTTCTCATTACTACCTTCATCTCTTCCCAAATCATGATAGGCCGCTCTCGATTCCTTGTTTTGTTATTGATAAGCTCATATTTCTACTAACTTATCATATTATTTTCTTATTTCTTTTGTGCATTTTAGTTTATTTTTGTTAATAAATTGAGCATGAGTGTATTTTAGAAGGTATTATGTTTGTGGTGCTAAGTTTTGTAGGTAAATACATCACAAAAAGGGAGAATTTGGTGAAAAGATGAAGAAATCTGCCACAAGACTGTCTGTTTCGACCAAAGAGGAGGACATTGGAGCGACGCGTGGAAATGTTCTGTGTCAACCGACACAGAAGCCATATTGGTCGACACGTAGCTGTTCGACGTGGGAGAAGTCGACCTTGAGGCCAGATCGACATGAAGAATTCACGTCGACCGATGCAACATCCATGTCAATCGACACGAATAATTTTGAAGAAGGAAATTTTACCATTCGAGCATTGGGCGAGATTTGAGCTACAAATTGTCTTTCCAACTCAACCCTGAAGTTCTAGACCTCAAGACCTATCCCTACTTCTATATAAACTCATGCCTAGGTCAATTTTCAGGATCTAGTTCCATTTCATAGTTTAATTTTCAGTTTTATTTAGTTTTCAAGAGTTGGATCAAACCTTTATTTTTCTTGTACCTTATTTTATAGTAAGTTTATTTTTAATATAATCTTTAATTTTTGTTTCAATGTGTAATTTCAATATGCTAGGCTAGAGTTCTTTACAGATTCTAGGTTTCTCTAGTTGTGATATATGTTGTGATTCAAATTATTCAAACCCCAATTGATTTAAATTCTCTGATTTTGTTGAAATTTTGTTTTCAATTGAAAGACGGCAAGAAAAAAATTGGAATAGGATTTATTTATTAGTTGATGGACCGAGAGATGAAAATTAATAATAGGAAGAGAGAGTTCGATATAATTGATTTTCTATCCGACTAAGAAGAATTCGATTGTAGGATTAATCTGATTTCTATTGAGATTGATTAACTTGTGTTTTAGAGATCGAACAAAGATAATTACTAGTTAATAATCTAGGTTTTAATTGTCCGAACAAGAAATCAATTCCATTTTTACAGATTTTCCATCAAAAGTCTTTTTATGGGTTTGAATCATTTGTTTTTTACATGTTCATCAGTTTGGTAGATTTCTATAGGATCTGTGCTTTTACTTATTTGAATTTTCAAGAGTATTTTCATAAAACCAAAACCATTCAAACTTTGATTTGCCCAAACAAAAGATTGAAAAACTACATTCAATACATGAGATATATTTATTGCACTATCCCTGTGGGCCGATAACCTTCGGGTATTCATAAATTTATTTGCCTATGCTATAATCTGTATGCGAATTTAGCATTGATCAAATTGGTATCGATGCTGGGATAGTCAGATTAGGTTTTCTTTTAATTTTTGCGTGCGTGTGTGAAATTCTTGTCTTTGTTTCGACTAAAGTGGGTGTACGTCGGTTGACGAAGAGAAATCTTTTGCGTCGGTCGACACAGTCTTGTATCGGTCGACATAGATTGATTTTCTCTCTTTTTCCCTTGTAGGTGCATGAACACGAGAGCCAAGGTAAGACACTCGAGGCACTTGATCCTGAGATCGAAGCAGTCTGTAGAAGAAACCTAAGAAAAAGAAAAAATTCACGAATCTAGCTCGAACCCATACTTCTCTTGGGCCAAAACTCCACAAGCTTATCATGTCGAGAATAATTGATTTCAAACTTGAGCTTGATAACTACTCGAGTAGTTTGAACTTTACTCAATTAATATCAAATCGATTTTAAGATTTTTTTCAACGCGAGACTCATGGTCGCTCAATTATATTAATATATCAAAACCATTTTCCTAAGATTTGCAGAGCAAAAGCCATGAAATGTAGATAAAGTAATATTTAAATTACTGAACTCCATTCACTACTAGACTCTGTTTGCGGGCAAGATCAAAAAGGGAAAGTGCAGTGCTAAAAAATCAACTTTATAAGCAAGTTGATTTTGCACAAATAGTGAGTGTGTAGACTCTGCTCTATATGTATCTTGTACTTTCAATTACAACAAATTTTGAGTCCAACCTCAGTTAAGCCTCTCTCTATTCCTAGTAATATGCAACACATGAACATCTGGAGATATTTGGAAAAGAATGCATGATTGAATCGGTCTCCCCATGAGATCATTTGTATCTCCTCTTGGTCTCTCCATAAGCAGCAACCCCCATGACTGTCATCGTGTAACCAGCAATACCGATGAAGGTAACTCGATTTGTCAATTTAAGGACTAAAAGGTGAAAATTAATGATTGGAAAAAGGAAATTTAATGCAATTGGTTTCTGTCTCAAAATGAAGAATTAACTGTAGGATTAAATCTGATAATTACTGGGATTGATTAATGTTGTATTCTTGAGACCGAGATGAGATAGTCACACATTAGTAATCTAGGGTTTAATTACCAAACAAGGAATTGAATATATTTGAATCTGATTTTCCCACCATTGCTGAGTTGAATAATTGTACATGTTGATAAATTGATTATATGCCCTGGAATCTGTGCCTTTATTTATTGTTTTAAACCCTTTAAATTTCTGCTTTGTCATCGATAATTTTTAAAAATCAAAACCCTGATTTCAAGTTGCTCAAACAAAAAGGATTTGAAAACTATGACTAGTACATGAAATAATTTCAATGTACATTCCTTGTGGGTTCGACACTTCTGGTCATAAATTTATTTGGCCACTGTTTTACTACAATTTATCTGGTAGTTTTCCAGTGATCAGGGATTAATAGTGAGATGGGTCATTCTCATTGACATATGAATAAGTTAGATCATTAATATACTTGCTTTGATATTACATTAACAGAAGGCCAAAAGGCATGCATAAGTTGATCACACTTTGATTTGGTATGGTGACGAGTCTTTCATGTACTTTATATCTGCATCTTGGGTGTTGGCAACTTTTTTGTTGCCTACTTAGGCTGGACATATAGGTAATCATTCGTTTCAGGATGGTGACATTTTTTTATGATCTCAGAAAGTTCTTTATGCGAAGTCCTACAATCTGAATCGTTAATTCAAGCATAAATGAAAGGGGATGAGTGGTACTACTCAGGTTATTTAGAGATTGATTAATTATATCTAATTGTTATATGCCGAATTAATTAATAAATGTCTTGAACCTTAAATATGTAGATTGTCCAAGTCTAATGCAACTCATTCCTAATAATATGGTAATAAAGAGGTGAGTCAGCTTCGTCCCCAAACTATTTGTTTGGTGTTCTTCAGTTAAAGTTAATGGTGGAGGAGGTAATTGTTGTTGTAGGTGCTTATTTTTCTCCTGCAAGCTATGATTAGCCTTCAGCAAGGCTTCCAGCTTCCTATTTGATCCATCCACTTGCTCATGACTCGCCTTCATTTGTTCTAGCAAGTGCGTGATTGATAAACCAATGAGGACCAACAGGCACGGCGACCGGAGGGCAAGAGTCTTGCTCTTAGTTGGACCCGTTTGTTGGATTATGACTTGAGGCTCTAAAGCCTTGTTTTCTCTTTGGTAGAGTTATTTCCAATCATTTTCCTACAACACTTGTGTTGTAGTTCCACGGGCCCCATGGAAGGCACCAAAATGTTTAGGTTTCATTTCATAAGGATACAAGGCCCAAGGAACCAAGTAGGGAAACAACAACAAATAATGCAATGGAAACAAATAAAAATAGTAAACAAGTAATAAAATTTGAAATAATGAACAAATAACCGTTTATTAATCGTAAAAATAGGTGCAAGTACAAATAAGAGCAGGTCGAGTAGTTGTTGCAAGCATTTCAGCTAAGCAAAATACGTGTTCATGGATATGAGAATGAATAGAATGTAAAATGACTAGGCTTCCCTTTTTTATAGACCATAGAAGGCCCAAATACAAGTTTAAAAGACACAAAACCTTAGTAGCCGTTGTCCCCATATTTTTATTGGTGGTTGCAGCCAATTCCGTGAATCTAGGTGTTGTTGTAGCTGTTGGGTGACTTCCCAACACTTTTTCTGCATATGCCAAGTCTTGCCCATTGGTCATGAACTCCTCTGAATGACCTTCTTGGGAGAACACTTGTGGACGACCTCCTTGAGGAGATCTACTTGAGACGATCTCTTTGGAGAAGTCTCCATTGGTGACCTTCTCCATAGGCCTGCTTATTGCGACCTACCGTTGCTCAAGGCCAATAGGTGGTGAACTCCCTCTTGGGATCAGATAGGGTGATCCTCTTTCACAGCTAATTGAAGATAATCTTTGTTTACTGCTGGCCAGCCCTTTGAGCTGGTCATTGACTTGGACTTTTATTTTTTGCCTTCTTAATGGGACCGGGGAGGTTCGCTTAGGTCCTGGCCCAACAAATTTCATTTTTAATTTTTTAACAATTTATGTGCTATTGAATTTGATTCTTAAGTTGATATATATATATATATATATAAATTGGATCCGATGATAAAAATTCCTCCCATGATAAAATGATAAAGCCGCTTGATTACCTTTACAATGTTGCTTGATTGTGTTTTAGTTGTTGCTTGATTGTATTTCAATTGTTGCTTGATCATTTATTGCTTGATTGCGTTTTTAATGTTGTTTGATTAAATATCAACCATCAATCTTACGATCTCTCTCTCTCTCTATATATATATATATATATATATATAGTAGGGGAATGAATCACATGCTAAATGTGTTAAATATGAATAAATTTACACCATTCATCTCAAAAAATCAATCGTTGACATTAAATTTTTTTTCAAGATTTCATTCTTAATTGGTTTATAAATCATGGTTAAATGATTTATAAAGAAATTAAGCACGAACAAAAATTATGCTTAATTCTCAATCTTTGATGCTTTAATTTCAACCATTGATGCTATCAATCTAATGGTTGTGATTCATTCCTATTTAGCACAAACTTTAATTTTAGCACTTAATCACAACTGTGTAGAGTAGTGATCATATGTTAAAGACTCCTCATATGTTGAATAAAAATAAAGCTGAATCCTTTATTTTGTTGATCCAATGGTTATGAAAATTTAGAATTCGTTAATTAAACAAGGTAATTAGGGTATCTTAATAATTTAGTCTTTAAATTTGAGTAACCAAATTCTCTATCCTTAGATCTAAACATTATGTCTCATCGCACGTTTTCTCTTTTCTCATATTATAATAAAACCATTATATCTTTCTCGATTTAAATATATTTTTTATAAATGTATATTAAATCAAACGTATTTCTACGATGATTCATATAATATTCTTATTGCATATGATCAATTTAGAAGATTTGCACAAAAACTGTGATTTCGTATTCACTTATTATATGTAATTCATTGCATTTACATTTTTAATTAAAAAAATGCATAAATTATAGGAAAATGTCTCAAGCAGCGTCATTTTTTGCATCAATTTGATGCATTTTTTTCACATGGACATGATGCATTTTTATTTTAAAGTATATACATTTTCTCTTAATAATAAGTGTGTTTTCGCACTAATCATATGTTGCATTTTTTCCCTTCAAAATACTACATTTTAAGATCCTTTAACTGCGAAAAATGAAATTCTTAAATATATATTTTTATATTTTTGCTCTTGAATGCTAGACGGTAACACAAATAATGTACTGAAAGTAAGAAAGACTTAAATTAATTATGTGCATTAATTTTGATTTTTAATGATCTAGATTTGTTCTTATTTTACACATAAAAATCTGTTAATATATAATCACTACCCTATATATATATATATATATATATATATATATATAGGGAGTTCATCTCATACTAAAAGTAAGTTTGTACTAAATAGGAATGAATCTGCATCATTCATCTAAAAAAATCAATGGTTGAGATTAAAATATTTTTTGAGATTTTATATTTTTTTGCTTTATAAATTATGCTTAATCGAATTAAGTATGATTTATAAAGCAATTAAGCACGAACAAAAATTAAGCTTAATTTTTTAATCTTTGATGCTTTAATCTCTGTTGGGTATCTCAAAAATTTGGAATTAGGATCGTAGCCTAAAAACACACTCGATAGGATGAACACAATCCAAAAATCCTAACAAAATGAAATACGGGAGATAGGAGAAGAAATAACTTTTTGAAGATGAAAGGGAAACTCTTGATTTTTATTGATATGTGATGATTTTATTACATAGGAGAACTTCTATTTATAGTACACAAAAACCTAATGGCTAAGCAAGCATTAAATGCTTTCATTAATTATACTATATAAAATTTGTGGATTGTTTGATGAGAATGGCTGCCACATCTCTGCTACATCTCACCAACGTTAGTAGCTTGTCCTCCAAAAATGTAATATGTGGTTTGGGGACCACCAACAAGATTACTAATCAACATTCTCCCCCGTAATCTTGGTGTGGTCCGAACTCGTGTACACCAAGCAGGTGCCGCATAGTCACTAACTTTACCATTGGCAATGCCTTTGTGAGTGTGTCGGCTCGTTGTTCATCAGTTCGAACAAACTCCACCTCGATCTGACCTTCTTCGACACACTCTCGAATGAAGTGATATTTTGTGTCGATGTGTTTGCTTCGACCATGGAAGAGTGGATTTTTCATAAGAGCGATCGTGGACTTATTATCAATGAACAACTTCACGCTCTTCGATTTCATACCAGTCAGTTCGAACAACAGATTCTTCAGCCAGAGAGCCTGGCATGCTGCTGCAGACGCTACCATAAACTCTGCTTCACACGATGAAAGAGCCTCTATCTTTTGTTTCTGAGAGCTCCATGAAACAAGACAGTCATTTACTTAGAATACCATACCACTTGTGCTCTTTCGATCATCCGGGTCTCCGGCGAGATCACTATTTGAGTAGCCCACTATATTTTCTTCACCTCCTTTGCTTTGATAAATCAGCCCATAGTCAAGGGTTCCTCGAAGATATCGTAGAACTTGCTTCAGCGCCTTATGATGCATTTCAGTTGGCTTTTCCATGAATCTGCTGGCAACTCCAACAACATAAGACAGGTCAGGTCTTGTATGAAGAAGATAGCGAAGGCACCCAATAAGCCGTCGATATTCAGTTTCATCGATCGGCTTTCCTTCGGGATCTTTATGTAACTGAGCTCTTGGCTCCATCGGGATCTTTATTGCATTGCACTCTATCATTCCAAACTGAGTCAACACCTTCTTCGCATAAGCAGTCTGCTTCAACGAGATTCCACCAACGAACTGGTCCACTTCGATGCCAAGGTAAAATGAGAGAGGTCTGAGATCGCTCATCTCGAACTCCCCCATCATTTGTTTCTTGAATATCTCAACTTCCCTTGGATCTTCTCCTGTTACAATTAAGTCATCCACATAAACACCTACAATAATTTTGGTGTTAGTGTTACCTCTTGTGTACACAGCTTGTTCTTGTGAACACCTCATGAAGTCGAGTTGCTTCAAACTTTTGTCGAGCTTCAAATTCCACGCTCGAGGTGCTTGTCGAAGTCCATAGAGAGCTTTGTTCAACCTGAGCACCAAGTGCTCACTTCCCTTTACAACGAAGCCCTCCGGCTGAGCCACATAAACTTCCTCCTCGAGCTCTCCATTTAGAAAGGCTGACTTCACATCGAGATGATGTACTTGCCACCCACGATTTGCTGCGATGGCAAGGATGACACGGATTGTGTCAAGTCGTGCTACTGTGGCAAATATCTCCTCGAAGTCGATCCCTTGTTGTTGCATATATCCTTTTGCAACCAACCGAGCTTTGTGTTGGGTCACCTCGCCATTTGAATTCTTCTTCAGCTTGAATACCCATTTGAGTCCAATTGCCTTGTGACCAATAGGCAATGTGACGAGAGACCAAGTCTGGTTCTTCTCAATGGCTTCAATCTCCTTAGCCATTGCTTTCTCCCACGCTGGATTACCTGTAGATTTACTATAGCAAGACGGCTCCTCCGTCTCTACAAGCATCACCTCTTCGTCAAACTCCAGCACTCTTTGAGGTGCTTCTTCCAAGATGTCGCTCATATTTCTGTAACGGACTGGTCCTCCGTTGCTAAAAATAGGTCCACCTGACCATGGAGTGGGCAATCTCCCATCAACATACTCAGAGATTAGTTCGACCTGGGGAGTGGTCGGATCAATCGATTCACTTGTGCCCGTTGAGAAGCCTACGATTGGTGTCAAACTGACTCCACCTTCCTTGTAGCTTGGAACCTCTTTGAATACTTCGAGGGGTTGGTCAACTCCATCTTCGGACCAATTCCATTTCACGTCTTCTTCAAAAATAACATCGCGACTAACATGTATTCTCCCGCAATTTGGATCAAGTAAACGATGCGCCTTACTTCCTTATTCGACGCCCAAGTATACGTAGGACATACTTCGATCGACGAGTTTCTTCATATGTGGTGTAGTCACCTTTGCGTGCGTTGTGCACCCAAACACACGAAGGTGTGCTAGATGGGGCTTTCTTTCTGTCCACATTTCGAATGGCGTACGATCTTTGTTCGCTTTAGTTGGCAGTCAATTGAGAAGATAAATTGAATGGCGAACTGCCTCCCCCCAATACTTACTCAGCACACTCATGTTTTTGAGAAGTGAGCGAGCCATCGCCATCACCATCACCGTTCGATTGCGCCTCTCCACCACACCATTCTGTTGTGGAGAGTATGATGCGGTGAGATGTCGTTCGATCCCTGCTTGCTCGCACACATTTACAAGCTTGTCCGAAAGAAATTCACCACCTATGTCAGATCTGATCACTTTGATACGGTGACTACTTAAATTCTCGGCCAACTACTTGGTCTTTGAAATGCGGAGCACGCCTCATCCTTCGATTTCATCACATGTAACCACATCCAACGAGAATAATCATCAACTATTAGCATGAAATAACGGTTACCTCCATGAGTGATTCGCGTGATTGGACCACACAAATCTATGTGCAGTAGTTCGAGCGGCTTCTTTGCGTGGAACTTCGCCTCCACTGCGAACGAATGTCTTATTTGCTTTGCCACTAAACAGGTTCTGCAAAGCTGCTTCGGATGAGAAGTCAATGGAACTCGTACTGCCATCTCCTTCTCCACGAGAGCCTTCATGTCCCAAAAATTTACATGACCAAGGCGTGTATGCCATAGCCACGCCGGATCATCAAGACTTGCCAAACAACTTACCGGAGTTGCCACCTGAAACTCGATGCGGTAAAGCCGATTTTGTGACCGCTTCACTTTCATGATCAGTCGGAGAGGGTCCTTTGAGAAAACTTCGAGCTCTCTGTCATTCATCACAACTTGATGGCCCGACTCGGTCAGCTATCCGAGACTGATCATACTGCTCCGAAGTTGAGGAATGTAATATACCTCTTCGAGCAACCATTGTTCTCCATTCTTGCAAGCGAAGAGCACCGAACCCTTTCCTTGAATTCGTACGGTTGAATCATCTCCAAACCTCACACTTCCTATGACCGCTTTGTCCAACTCGAAGAACTTTTCTTTATTGCCGGTCATGTGATTGCTGGCGCCATTGTCTAGAAACCAAACTTCAGTTGGTGTTCCGACACACTGCGACTCCTCCGAAATTGCCATAAGTAATGCTGGTTCGACATTTTTAGTGTGCGCAAGATGTGTTTCCTCTCTCTTTTTCGGTGCACGACATTGTGATGAATAGTGCCCAAACTCATTGCAATTATAGCAACGAATGTGACTCTTGTCACGGCCGCCTCCGCCAGAGCTACCTGCTCCATCTCTTCGTGGTGGTCCTCCTCGACCACCTCTTCTGCGGCCTCTGTCTTGATATTTTCCTCCTCGTCCACGGTTTCCACCATCTGTGGAAAACTTCTTCCACTGGGTTGACGAGTCTCCCCCATCCTTCTTGAACCGTGCCTCCCACTCCGCCTGGGTGAGGAGCACATGTCCTTCGTTGCCTCCGGTGCTCGTGATTTTCTTGTGCGTGCGCTCTTCAAAAACTTTAAGCCTCCAGACTGCTTCCTCAAATGTCAGTTTGTTGAGGTCATAAAATTGCTCGATGCTGGCTATCACACCGATAAATCTTTCTGGCACCGTGTCGAAGAGCTTTTTTACTAGCGCTGCATCACTGAGTGATTCTCCAAGACTCGAATACCTGACTGACATGGTTGTGAGTCGACCAGCGTAGTGGTCGAGCGGCTCATTGTCGTTCATGTGCATCGTCTCAAACTCACTCTTCAATGTTTGCAATCTTGCATTTTTCACCCGTTCTGCACCGACGAACCTCGTCTTGAGGTTGTCCCATACCTCATTTGCTGTCATCTTCTTGGCCACTTGCATGAGGAGGTCTTCCGGAAGCGCTTGTAAGAGATTCGACCTCGCCTTCTTGTCGAGTCGGGCGTCAACTTCTACACCTTCTGCTGGCTCGACTGCCTCTCACACTCCTTGGTCCTCCATCATAGCCTGCACACGAATCACCCAACTGGTGTAATTCGTGTGTGTCAACTGCGGGTACAGGAACGAACTGCTCCCATGTTGCACCCGTGAGTTTTCTGCCGTGACCATGGCCATGTTATCCCACCGAATGTATTTGGGCATAAACCGTGCTCTAGTACTGTCGACAAAATTTTTTGGTGAACAGTATTTGGCGAACTCTCAAAGGATGAAAATTAGTCTAACGTCTGATGTGTAGGATCCACTTTAGTGGCAAACACAGAGCATACGATAGCAAATAATAATCACCCTAATTGGGCTCTTATACCACTTGTTGGGTATCTCAAAATTTTGGAATTCAGATCGTAGCCTAAAAACACACTCGATAGGATGAACACTATCCAAAAATGCTAACAAAATGAAATACGGGAGGTAGGAAAAGGAATAACTCTTTGAAGATGAAAAGGAAACTCTTGATTTTTATTGATATGTGATGATTTTATTACATAGGAGAACTTCTATTTATAGTACACAAAAACCTCATGGCTAAGCAAGCATTAAATGCTTTCATTAATTATACTATATAAAATTTGTGGATTGTTTGATGAGAATGGCTGCCACATCTCTGCTACATCTCACCAACGTTAGTAGCTTGTCCTCCACAAATGTAATATGTGGTTTGGGGACCACCAACAAGATTACTAATCAACAATCTCAACCATTGATGCTATCAATCCAATAATTGAGATTCATTCCTATTTAGCACAAACTTTAATTTTAGCACTTGATCATAACTATATATATATATATATATATATATATATAGGGTAGTGATTAGGTGATAATAGAATTTCCCGTGCTAAATAAGAAAATATCTTAGCCATTTAAAATCTCAATCGACGGCACAAATTAAGCCCGTCCCTTCCAATTTTCGATGCATATTTTGCACATACTCAATGCATAAAAGGGCAAACATGTAAAAAATATATATTCTAGAATTTCATTTCGTGCAATTCATAAAACATAATATGCATACGTTCAATGTAAAAAATGCAATATTTTAGGCATAAAATTGCAGCGTATAATCAATGCAAAAAAGTGCACTCAATATGAATACAAAAATGCATATGCTTTAGAACAAAAATGCATCTTATTCAAGTTAATAATGCATCATTTTGATGCAAAAAATGCAAATATTTAGGAACATTTTTTATGCGTAATTGATGCATTTTTTTTATCCTGAACGTAAATATAATGAAGAACATATACCAGCTGAATATGAAATCAAGATTTTCGAGTGAATATTCTAATTTAACACGTTCAATATGGATGTCATATGAATCTTCGTAAGAATACGTTTAATTTGATATATGATTCGTAAAAAATAGATTTGAATCGAGAAAGATATAATCGCTTAATTATAAAGGGAGGAAAAAGAAAATTAGGAGAGAAAGTGTGTTTAGATCTAAATAGAGAAGACAGTTACTATCTTACCCTTTTATGCTTTGACTATGTGCAAAATATGCATCGAAAATTGGAAGGGACGGGCTTAATGTGTGCCGTCGATTGAGATTTTTTCTCATTTAGTACAGGAAATTCTATTATTATATGATCACCACTATATATATATTTCAATTCTTTTATTTATAATGCTGCTAATTTGACAGGCTAGTTGAGAATCACGGTCAATGTTAGGAATAAAGAATTTTTGATCTGAAGAAAAATATAATCCAAATTAATTGAGATGGAATAGTCCGAAATGATAGAATTATCCCAAAATTCTGAGAATTAGGCAGACTAACTCGCAACATTTAATTAAGGAATAATATATTATGATTTTGAATGACTTTTTATTAGAAAACATGAAACATAAGAACTTGACCAAATTTTTGTATTTTATGAAAAAAATAATAATTCGCAGGTTTTATTCTTGAGATTTAAAAAGAGCTTTCATTCTTTCATGCCACCTCACGCGCGGTGTAGTTTTATATTGTATTTGTCAAAGAATAGCACGTGAAGATTATTAGTGATACTTGTGTGGAGGTGAGAAAATAATACTAATGAACTTTCATTCATGTGGCTTGTGAGTTCTGTTGAATGTTGATGCATGTGAGTCTGTAAATTTCATGAGAAAATAATTTAACTAAATTAATCATTTACCTTGAATTTAACTTATAAGAACATTGATGGTATTTAAACTTATAAATTCTAATCAATTATTAAGATATCTTCCGAAAAAAAAAATACAATTTACTATTCTTCCTTATAATGGCGAATACTTTAATGTTTGGGTGGTTTGCCAAACAACGGTTAGTGACTGATAAGTTTTCCCATTATTTGTTCGATTTTTATACAAATACATTTATTCAAATTCAGGCAACTACTACTTTCAAAGTTATTGATTCTGTCGAATAATATGTTCCTAATACATGGTCATTACTAGGATTTATTTAGATGAAAGTCAGTGTTGAATTATGAGGAGTGAGATATTATTAAGGACTCTATAGAATTATTATTATTAGATTTGTTATTTCATACTTTAAATAGGATTTCCTTTGTGATAGGATTCCAATTTCTTAGTAGATTAGAATTTGTTTTTTCTTATAAATAAGTCATTTTATGATTATTTTTGGTGTGTACTACGTACTACAAAGATGAGTGTGAACCAGGATTTTAAATAGTGAAAAATATTTTAATAAAAAAACTAAATATATCATGAAAATATCCAAATGCTAGAATTTTTGTTAGAGAAATCATTCCTTATTTTTTGTGTTTTGGTGGGTCAAAGATTGTAAGTCATCTTAATCATGTTTTCAGTTTCTAAATTCTAAACTGTAATGCTTATATATGATCGATCGAGTTGTAATAGATCTTAGGCTAAAGACCGAGCAAAGGAGAATGCTCGAGAACTGACTACATGTACGCCTTGAAACTTGGTTTTCACCAAGTACAACCTTGACCAAAACTGAGTTAGAGCACTCAGTTTAAGGTCCATCCATACTGACCAGGAGAAGTCAGTATGAGGGCTTCCCTGTACTGACTAGGAGAAGTCAGTATGAGGGTTTTTCATACTGATCAGGAGAAATCAGTATGATGGTGTTTTCCATACTAACTGTGGACAGTCAGTATGAGGGTCTACTATACTGACCTTGAGAAGTCAGTATGAGGGCTAAGTTGTACTCACCTTGGAAAGTCAATATAAGAGCCTCTTCCTTTAAAGCTTGAGCTATTCGAAAGATATCGAAGCTCAGTCAGACTTAGGCATACATATATGCCCAAGTAAATGTAAGTACGAGGTTATCCAAATTGAGATTCCTCGGGCTGAAAATTAGTCTGACATAAAGTTAGAGTATAGTACACTGACGCAGCAGAGCAGAGCAGACCTAAGGCATGGGCTACGATTGGAAAATATAATCCATGAGTCTAATGTATAGATTTATGTGTCTAACGGATAGAAATGCAAAATGCCAAAGGATCTCTCTACAAAAAGGCCAACCCTTTAACCTTAAACAATTACGAAATCTGAAAGTCTTCACACGGTAAAGGGCATTCTGCTAGGCCATCTCTTTGCCAAAATCTCCGAGTTTCCATGTTTTCTAACACGACACTTGAGTCTTTGACTCAAGTTATACACCGTGCTAACTTCTCCTAGCACGAGGCCGAAGCTCTCAAGCTGAAGCTCTTCTTTGGTGAATATATCTTTCTGAGATATATTCATAGCAGTCAGTTTCCTAGTCTGGGATTCTGATTCTCACGGGTGTATGCCAACCACCTGAGTTCTGGGAAGAACAGTAAACATCCAACCACCGGGAAGAAGGCTGCGAGGTGTCGTCCTCACTTCAACCTAAAGACTGAGTCTGCAAGGAGTTCCTAGGTGAGTGCCACAGCTGACCGAAGGACGGAGGCGCCGACGTGCTGTGTATAGATCGTAAGGAGGCTTGTATCTACTTAGTGAATTGTCCGGACCTTGGGTTTGAAGAGTGGATGCAGGATCTTGAGATCTGAACCACTATAAATCATGTGTGTTCTTTACTGCATTACTTTTACTCCTGCTCTGTTTTTCTGTTTCACAAACTGACTTTTGAAACATTCAATACTTGTCCAAGTATTGAAGTGTATATACTGTGAAACTGACTTAACCAGAACAAACCTGAGCTTAAGTCTTCTACACACAAAACTTACTATACCATGTTTTTACCAAACCAGTGCAACTGTCATTATTTACTTCCGCTGCACAGTTTTGCACTTTGATTTTGGTACCAACAAGTGGTATCACGCGCCAAGGTTCTTACAGACTACGGTTGTGTTAAGTCACTTAAGACCAGATCTCTGTTTTCTGCACTTGGTTTCTGTTTGTGTGTTTTCAAGCTTAGTGTTGGTCCCAAAATCAGAGTGCAAAAACTGTGCAGCGGAAGGTAATGTATATGCAGCGGAAGTAAGTAGACAGTTGCACTTGTTTAACTAGAACATAGTATAGTCAGTTTTGTGTGTTTGAAAGAGTTAAGCTTAGTCATCTCCTGGTTAAGTCAGTTTCACAGTATATACTCTTCAATATTTAGAAGTATTGAAGGTTTCAAAGTCAGTTTGTGAAACAGAAAAACAAAGCAATAAGTAAAGAAAGTTGTAAATGAGTACACAGGACTTATAGTGGTTCGGATCTCAATATCCTACATCCACTCTTCAGACCCAAGGTCTGGATAATTTACTAAGCTAGTACAAGCCTCCTTACGATCTATACACAGTCCGATGGCACCTCCGTCCTCCGATCAGCTGTGGTACTCGCCTAGGAACTCCTTGCAGACTCATCTTCAGGTTGAAGTGGGACGCACCCCGCAGCCTCATTCCCGGTGGGTGGATGTTTACTTGTTCTTCCCAGAACTCAGGTGGTTGGCATACGCCCGTGAGAATCAGAATCCCATACTAGGAAACTGACTGCTATGAATATATCTCAGAAATATATATTCACCAAGACGAGCTTCAACTTAAAGCTTCAGCCTCGTGCTAGGAGAAATTAGCACGGTGGGTAACTTGAGTCGGAGACTCAAGTCTCGTGTTAGAGAACACGAAAACTCAGAGAGTTTGGCAGAGAGATGGCCTGAATGATTGCCCTTGTCTTCTTAAGACTATCAGATTTTGAATTCTATTCAGGTAACGTGTGAAGGTTGGAAGGGCTGACCTTTATATAGAGGAGGACCTATGGCAATTTGAATTTCTATCCGTTAGACACATAAATCCAGACGTTAGACTCATGGATTATATTGTCCAATCATAGCCCATGTCTTAGGTCTCCTTTCTGCTCTGCAGCATTAGTGTACATTACAATAACTTTATGTCCGACTTCTTTTCAGCCCGAGGGATCCCAATTTGGATAACCTCATACTGACTTGGGCATATGTGAATGCCTGAGTCTAACTGAGCTTCGATATCTTTTGCAATGCTTATTCTTTAAAGGTAGAAGCTCTGATACTGACTATTAAAAGTCAGTACAACTTTGCCCTCATACTGACTTCCTAGGGTCAGTATGGTAAACCCTCATACTGACTAACCATAGTCAGTATGGAAAACGCCCTCATACTGATTTCTCCTTATCAGTATGAAAATCCCTTGAACTGACTTCTCCTTAGTCAGTTCGGAAAAGCCCTCATACTGACATCTCCTTGTCAGTATGGTAGGACCTTAAACTGAGTGCTCCAACAGAGTTTTAGGTCAAGGCTAAGATGACTTACAATCTTTGACCCACCAAAACATCAAAAAGTAAGGAAGGAATTCTCTAAAAAAGAATCCAAACACTTAGGTACGCAGAGATGGCACATATTTCGAAGCTTCTAAAGTATTCATTAGAAAACTTTGAGATATGGAAGTAGCGTTCGTTGATTATTCTGAAGAATGTCCACCCAGAGATGGCAGAGGTTTTATCTACCGGACATTGAAGATCACCAAGGTGAATACTCAGCTAGGAGGAGCAGAAGGTTAGGAGATAGTGGAGAAGCCTTATACAAAGTGGACCAATGGCGACAGAGTTCATTTTCAGCTGGATTTGGTGGCCATGGAGCTCATCTTACAATCCCTACCAGAGCCATTGGTTGTTGAAGCTCTCGAGCACAACAATACCAAAAAGATGTGGGAATTTCTTGGAACACTCAACCAAGAAACAACTCAGATGAAGCGGAACAAGCTTCAAAACTGTGTAGATAAGTATGAATCTTTTCAAATGCTTCTTGGTGAAAATGTTAAATCAATGGAAGCTAGATTCAATGCTATTATCTGTGAGCTGAAAAACTTGGGGAGAACCTATGAGATTGCAGATATGAATGCAAAAATCTTCTCCTAGATGCCCAAGGAGGATTGGTTTGTCAAAGTCACCAGCTTGAAGGAGAAGGATCTCTCCAAGATGACGAACAAAGACGTTTTCGCGCAGCTGCAAGCCCATGAATGGGACATACAAGTGGCGAACAGGAATGAAGCAGTGCAAAGTGTCAGCACACATCCAGAAGAAGATGCTGCCTTTTTCGCAAAAAGGGAGTTCAAGTTAAGGCCTCAAAAGCCTTACCAAGCTGACATATCTTCCGAATAAGCATCTACTTCAAAGTCAGCACCAACACCTTCCTACCAGAAGAAGGAGGAAGAGAGCTCAATTGAAGAGGTTGAGGAGCAGATGATGAATCTGACAAGACTTCTTGAGAAAGCCAAAGCCAAGAAGGAAGGTACACAATCCATTGAACTGAAGTTCAGCGAAAGACCTCCTAAAGCATGCTTTGAGTGTAACTCTCCAGACCACCTCAAGTATGAGTGCCCACTGGTTTCCAAGGAGGAAAGAGAGCGCTTGAAGAGGGTGTTCGAGAAGAAAGCCTCCAGAGCAGTTGCAAAAGCCATGCTCTCCAGAACTGAGATGCCAGACATCCCAGACAATGATGATGGCTACTACACATCAGATGATGAGGCAGTGGAGGAAGTCTTCCTGGTGCTGATGGTCAAACTGGATGAAGAGGAAGAAACTGAAGCAGAGTCAACTATCGCGGTACACATCCCTAACTCAGTTTCTATTCCTATAGCATGCATAGAAGACAACTCTGAATCTTATTGCTCAGACTCAGAGGATGTTACACTTGAAAGTTTAAATAGAGAATTTGCAATATTTTATGAGTTAAAAAATATTTTGGCTGGAGAAAATGCTTCACTGAAACTAAAAGTTTCAAAACTGACTGAGGAGATCTAATGATCAAAGTCAGTAAGTGAGGAGCTAGCCAAACTTAGAAAAGAGCATTCTACTTTACTTGAATCTTTTAAATCTATTTCTGAAGAATGCGAATCTCAAAAACCAAAAATTGTTAGTGATCCAAAACTTATCTGTTCACTTTATTCTAGCACTAGCAAAGTTTCAGAAGCTCTAAGTTTACGAAGACATTCTTTTGATAAGTTAGGACTAGGCTTCTCAGAAAATAATTTGAGCAATCATGCATCTACTTCTGAAACTAGAAATATCTTGAACCATCACTTTAGAAAGAATTCTAGTTTAGAAGTGAAGCTGTTAGGTAAAGGAGTAGTCAGTATGGACAGAGACTCCTTAGTGGCTAATCAACATAGAAGGGGACAGTCAGTTTCAAAACTGACTTCAAGCTAAGAAAAGGTTTGACTTAAAAGTCAAACAAATCTGAGATGAAGCTCGTTATACCTAGGAAGTGGGTTAAGCAGAATGTTCCTAATGCGAGGAAACCCACTTCAACAGCTAAAACTGGACTTTACAGAAACTCAGTTTCATTTCCGGATTCTAGAAATCCGAGGCTCCCAACTCATAATTCGTATGAGAGGAGAACTTATTGATCGATGCTAAATCTGCATACAAATTGTAGCAAAGGGCAAATAAATTTATAAGACAACCCAAGGGTTGGTCGATCCCACAGAGATAGTGCAACGATGGACAATCATATACTGAACATGGTTCTCAGAACTTTTGTTTGGGCAAATCAAATTTGAGGTTTTTGGTTTTTCAAAAGAAATAATTAAAGAGATAAAATTCGAATATTAAAAATCACAGATTCCAGGGAAATCAACAAATCTGATCAACTTGCAAGAATTAAATATTCAAACCCATGAAACACAATTTTGGTGGAAAACCTTTTATTGTGGAGTTAATTCCTTGGTCGGGCAATTAAAACCTAAATTACTAATTAGTGATCTATCTCCTCTCGGTCTCAAAATATACCAATTAATCAATTTCATAAAGATCTAGATTTTCCTACAATTGAAATCTTCTTGGTCGGACAGATAATCAAAAGTATTAAACTCTTACTTCCTATTATCGATTTTCACCTTTCGGTCCTTCAATCAATAACTAAAACCTATTCCAATTTTCATCTCTCGATCCTTCAATTGAAAATAGATTTGAAATAAAATCAAAGTGTTTAAACCAATACAAGGGTTTGAATAAATAAATCTAAACAAGCATCACAGATGGAGAAACCCTAGAACCTGTTTAGGGTTCTAGCCTAACATATTTAAGAAACACATTGCAGGGAAAATTAAAGATTGCATTAAAAAGTAAAGGTTTAACAAATAAAAGTAAAGAGGAATTCTAACAAAACTTAAAGAAAACAGAAAATAAAGGTGTAAAAACTGTAAAGTGGGAAGGTCAAAGATTAAAGGAAAAAGGCTTAAAAGATAAAAGAAGGCTAATAATTCTGAGCTATTGAAGAGTTTATATAGAAGTAGGGTTGAGGCCTTGGATGGATATCTTCAAAAGGTATGATTTATTGCTTCCAAATTGATGTATATCTTGTTCCCCAAGCAATTCTCGCCCAAAATATATGAAAATCCCGCAAAATCTCGCCAATCAGTCTGTCTCGGTCGAGATAGGCCTTGCCACGGCCGAGATGGACGCTTCTGTCTCGGTCGAGATGGCTTTCATTTTGGTCGAAACAGAGACCGTTTTCGCCACTTCCGACCCTTCTGCGCAGTCTCACGGTTTTGGTCATAACTTTCGCGTCTGAACTCCGATTGATCCGATTCCAGTTGCATTGGACAACTAATTCAAAGATCTTTCAAATGACATGCTCCATTAGCTCAGAGTCCATCGGTGGAAGAAGTAGTGACTGTTTCTTTGAACATCTGCTGCTTTCGGTACGAGTTCTCCATTGGATTTGGCCTAAAACCTGCAAAATCTCACCATGACAAGCATAACACCCTCTAATATATACTAATGCTCAGTTTATTCAAGAAAACAAGTTAAAATGCATAAAATAAAAGAAAAACAATGCGATAAGAGAGTAGAAAAATGAGCTTATCACTTATCCTTATAGAAAGAACAACTATACGAGGTCTGAGTCCAATCATTTCTCTACTTTACGAACTAGGAAGACTGTACACTTCGAACTCAGCTTTCGAGAACTCAAACGAAACTCTGTTTCAAGGAAGTCAGTTCTCAGCTTCTGGCAAGGTTTCACACACTCACTCTTTTCCTTCAAACATGCATAGAAACTGCATCAATTATCTAAAAATGAAGAGAAAGGGAGAATATGTTGTGACACCTGGATTTAAGATGAAGCAAGTATGGATTCCCAAAGGTTGGATCCATAAGACTAACCCTGCAGGACCCACAGAAACACGGGTACCTTTTGTCTAACCTTATCTACTTGCAGGTACATGGTCACCAAGGTCAACTCAAAAAGAAGAAAAGAGCATGGATTTTGGACAGTGGATGTTCAGCTCACATGACCAGTGAAAGTAATCTTCTCTCAAAACTGAGAATTTCAAGAGGACCACTAGTCATTTTTGGAGATGATTCAAAAGGAAGAGTCATTGGCAAAGGATGTTTGGAATGCAATGGAATCATCATCAACATTGTATCCTTAGTCACCAACCTCAACTACAATCTATTGAGTGTCAATCAGCTTATCCAATCTGGATATGAGGTGACTTTTGCCGAAGAAGACTGCTGGATCAATAACAAAGACTCCATGAAGAGTGTGCTGAAAGGTGTGAAGGAATCGACTTCGACGAAACTTATGCTCTGGTGGCCAGACTTAAAGCAATTCATTTGTTTCTTGATTATGCCGCGCACAACACCTTCATAGTTTTCCAGATAGATGTGAAGAGTGCCTTTCTAAATCGGGAGCTCAAAGAAGAAGCATATGTGGAGCAGCCCCCTGACTTTGAAGAAGGAAATCAAGTTTACAAACTGAGGAAGGCTCTCTATGGGTTGAAGCAGGCACCCAGAGCTTGGTATGAGATGTTGTCTCAGTTTCTCCTCAAGAATGGTTTCTGAAAAGGCAAAATTGACACGACGTTGTTTAGAATTAAGGTTGGATCAGACATCCTTCAAGTGCAGATCTACGTTGATGATATTATATTCGGATGCAGAAACTTGAAGATATGTGAAAAGTTTGCCAAACTGATGCAGAGCAACTTCCATATTAGCATGATGGGCAAACAGACTTACTTCTTGGGTCTTCAAGTAATTCAGTCTGAAGAATCTTCATCAATCAGAATAAATATACCAAAGACTTGATCAACAAGTTTTGTCTGGAGAGGACCAAGCCCTTGAGGATTCCGATGAGCCCAAGTGCTCAGATCAATCTTGATGAAGAAGGCGAGGCAGTCAACCCAACAGTATACAAAGGCATTATTGGGTCACTTCTACACTTAACTGCAAGTAGGCCAGACATCTCATACTCAGTTGGAGTACGTGCGAGATTTCAAGCCAATCCAAAGAAGTCGTACATGGAAGCTGCTAGAAGGATAGTCAAATACCTCAAAGGGACAGAGTCACTAGGTATTTGGTACCTAAAATATGACGAGCTCACTCTCAATGCCTATTCAGATACAAATTTTGGAGGATGTAGAATCGACAGAAAGAGCACAAGTGGAACATGTCAGTTCCTAGGTCACAAGCTTGTAAGTTGGTTTAGCAAGAAGCAGCACTCAGTAGCCACGTCTACAACTGAAGCGAAGTATGTTGCTGCTGATAGGTATATTTTTGTGCGAGAGTCTCCGATCTTGGACCCGGTTAGCGGACTTGATGATGCTGACCTATTGTATTGTGAGACAATCATTGATAAGAAAGCAGATAAATGTTGTATCATCATGGATTCAAAAATAAAATCCATCACTGTATTTATGTATACCATAAGTTTGTGCAACCTAATGGCTATCGGGCCACAATGTGTTGTGGTTGTATGAAAAAAGGGGAGCGGATGGAGACGCTTTAAAGCCAGGTTGGTGGTGAAAGGCTATAGTAAAAATTAGGACATTGACTATGACGAGAATTTCTCACCAGTAATCATTCTCAAACCCATCCGGATACTTCTTGCCATAGCGGTACCAATGGACCTTGAGATCTGGTTGATGGATGTCAAAACCACTTTTCTAGACGGTTACCTGGAAGATGGTCGAGATATTTATAAGCGCAACCACAGGGTTATGTGCTAAAAGGCGAAGAGCATCTTGTATGGAAGTTAAAGAAGTCCTTATATGGACTTAAGGAAGCTTCTCGGTCATGGAACTTACGTTTCAACGGTGTAATTAAATCTTATAGGTTTTCATAATTGGAAAACGAGAGTTGCATATTCTGACTATGTGTCAGTTGGAAGTGTGGTGTTCCGTGCACTATTTGTGGATGATATTCTCATTTTTGGAAACAATGTGGAGGTCTTGTCGAACATTAAGAGATGGTTATTTGAGCAATTCCAAAGGAAAAATTAGGGAGAAGTTCAGTACATTATTGGGATCAAGGTTTTGGGTGATCTCAAGATAAGGACAATAAGCTTATCTCATGCATCGTATGTGAAAACTGTAATAGCTCATTTTAGCACGAAACTTGCTTAGAAAGGCTTGTTACCTTTCTGTAAGTTTTAAAAACACTAGAATGTGTCGGTGGACGCAGGAAGTTTATTATTCAGTTCGAATATACTTCAACACTAGAATGTGTTGAGTTTTAAAAATATTACAGAAATGTAAGGAAGTAGTAAAAAAACAAGGGATTTAGAGAGGTTTGGAGCCCAAAGTCCTACGTCCTCTCTTCAGACCTTGGTTTGGAAATTCACTAAGCTTCAGTTACAGATGGGTCTCGCTATCTATCACTAGCTAGTAGATGTCAGTATCTACTAGTCCACTAGCTCACTTGTCCATGCTTCTGGTGCCTTCGGCTTCGCAGATTTGGACTGTGGGCACACCACGCAACCTTCTCCTCCGGAGTTGAGAGCTTTATTGTTCCTCCCGAACTATCAAACTGGTTGGCTAGACGCGCGTAAGAATCACTGCTGGAGGTCTGCAGTGACTGCTATGTTCTTTCTAGGAGAGAAGGAACACCAATAAAATAACTCGAGCTGAGAAGAGAGTAGATGGTCAGCACATTTAGTTTCAGGTGTTCATGGTTTGGCCTGTTTAAAATTTAATTTTCAAACTGGTGGTTTGAGAATTTTAAAATCGGTCAAATTTAGTTCGGGTACGGTTTTGTAGCTCGAACTGGCCGTATTTATATGTGTGTATATATATATATATATAAAATATATTATAATTAATAAATATAAAATGTAGTACATTTCGTAAGAATTTCTACTTTTTCATACAATTAACTTGTGTTTTAATTTCTTGGCCAACAAAATCTAGTTTTAGTTTTTATTTTTTATTTTTATCAAAAATTAACTAATAAGTATTAACATTAAATATTATTATTTAATACAATTTCTTTTAGGGTAAATTAAGTATTAACATCGTTAGTATAATTTCACACTTCTCTTATGATTTTATATTTGAATTTTAAGGTTATAATTTTAAATCAATTGATCCATGTGTTTCTTTTGGTTATACATAAAATTATAAATAAAAGATTTTAAAAATTAAAATTACATTATAATAAGTAATAACAATAATAGAAATCAACTAATTTGCATTTAGGCCCTAATTTTCTACAAATCATATTCTTGAAAGTTAAAACATATTTCATATCAAACCGCCAAACAGGCTGGACCAAACCAGTTTTATACGGTTATGTCGGTTTGGTTTCGATAAATTATTTTGCTAGTTTGATTGGAAAAAATTTTAAATCGTGCCTATTGGTTTGGCCGAGATTTTGCTTCTAAACTGGTCAAACCGGATCGCGAACACCCCTACCTATAGTAGGAGGGGAAGAAGAAATTTCATCTTGATCTATGTGTAATCCAATTCGGTAGAATCCTCATCAGTAGCCGAATAAATAGGTGAAGGATTCAGATCTGAAGCTCTGATTTGGAAGATCACTTCTATTATTTCCCTTTATTCCCGATTTTTACAGTTAAAAATTGGGCGTTTAAGTAAATTTCTATTCTGCAGATTAAATCAAGCGCGTGGTAGAATCAATATTTGATTCAACACGATTGTTGATTCATAAATTAAGACCATCGAGTAACTCTGAATCTCACAGTAATAAATTAAATCAAAACATGTGTAAGGTTTTATCAAATAGTAAATTATTTCGACATTCACGATTGGTCTGTGTTTATGGATTTGCGATTTGTTTTGTGGGTAAAATTCCTTTGTCATTCTCATTTTTACCAATGGTAGGAATTCAAATAACAAGATTAAAAATGTTTCCGTTGAAGACAAGCGGGTATGAATTTTTATTTTGAATGTACTGACTTTTGAGCCTTTAACTTCACAGAAGAGAAGAAAGACGATAATCCTTTCTTTCCCTATGAAATCTCGTGAGTTTTTAGAACTAACTTGCTCAAGCTATCGTGTGACTTGGTACACGAGATCTTTTGGAATTACTATTGAAGATTCTACTTCAGAGTTCACCATAAAATTATTACTCATCCAACTAGAGGTTATTGAAGAGTATTCAAATCTTCAACTAAGTGTACATGTACTTGAGAAGTTTTACAATCCTCAAATGATCAGAAGAATGAAAGTTATCTCCCATACTGAAGTATAGAGATTGCTGAAATTATAAAGGAAGAGTCGAGCGTGGTGGTCGATGTAAACCTCGACCAACGATGGTGGATGCAAAAGTAAGAGCCTATCATGGTGGACATGGTAAAGTTCGTCTAGCTGTGGTAGTTCTGTCGCTGTGTAGCTGAGATATAGTGACATCAATAGAATTTTCCTATTGTAAAATTTGTACAATTTGAATAGTGAATTTCCTTTCTACTAGCAGGAAGAAGTGTGGGTGTAGGGATATTAAGATCTAGAACCACTATAACCAATCGTGTTGATTTACTACTTTTCTTATTTCTACTTGCGTTATTTTGAGTTTCGAAACCAATCTTGAGCTGGTGAAGTATATTTGAAAGTTGTCTAATAGCTTGATTATTTTTAAAATAAAATAATTTATAATTTAATTTGGGCCCCCCAGTTACACACGCTTCCACACTCTATTTTTAATTACTTATATAATTGGGAACCACAATTAAACTTATCAATCAATTATGATAGTTTTAACTAAAAGTATATTTATGGTAAAATCCCATATTTTAAAAGATTATAATAAATTTTCCTAATTTATGAAAAATTGACATATAATACTCTAACATAAAAAAAATTGGGGTTAAAATTAAAAATTGATTGATCTATTGAGTATATTTTGTAATTTTCTTTTATTAGAATGCATAATCTTATTATTTTTAGAAAAGCATCGTAATGACATACATACTGCAATATTGATATTCAGTATTGTTTTGTGTAAATAAAATAGTATCAAATATTCGATTCAAGTCCAAATATACGTACGGACGTGTCATAATACGAGAAGCAAATGAAAATAAACTTGTAAGGATTTAGAAAATGTAAAATATGAATGTGGACTTGAATAGGCATTTTCCAAGGGTGCCAAACTGAGGACTGAAAGTCAGAAAAAGTAGGCATGAAATGAAAGATAAGCTCCAATTCAGTCATCCACTAACCTCACCCACCTTCTACACCCATAGTCTTCATGCAAATCATGCCAGTTTTGGACCAAACTCACCACTCATCAATCACAAACCTACAAAATAGAACACTCGAAGAAAAAAAAAAATCCATCTTTTATCATTTTTTGTTTGTCAAAAATCTCATCCCATATTTCCAGGCCCAGAAAATGGAAAAAGATTGTAATCCTAGTATTCCCACGTCCCATCTCTATCTCTGCCACTACCACTTGCTACATAGTATAAAGCAACAGATATATTTCATTTCAAGTTCTCATTTTTCAACCAATAATAGAGATGGATGAAATGAAATGATGATTTTAAGAAGAGAAGAAATGGAAAAAAAAAAAAAAAAAAGGGAGGCTGAGAGAGAGGCTGATTGTGGAGCTTCAGAGCTGAGCACTCAGAGAGAGTCACATGCACCACATTTCACTCTGATCACTACTTTTTTCATTTTTTGTAGTTGACCATTTTAATTCTCCTTCCTGCTTTAGATTGTGACTTTCATGGTTCATCTCCTGCTTCTTGCCTTGTCAATCAATCGCCCTTTTCCTTTTTTTCCATCTTCCGTGTGTGAGCCTTCCCCTCTTTAGAGAGAGAGAGAGAGAGAGAGATTTGCTCTGCCAAGCCTTATCTCTTGTTACCACTTATTTATATGCATATTAAATTTCCACATTTTCTTGAATTGTGATTGGCTTAAGAGCTGAAAACCGCCCCTTTTTTTTCTTATCTTTTTTTTTTTTTTTTTTGTTTTCAGTTTCTTGACATTTCTTCTTGCTTTATGACTCACAAGATCATGAATGATTACTTCTTTTTTCTTTTCCAGTCATGGGTTCCTGTTTCTCAGTGATTATTACTATGAAGAAGCAATGTAGGGTGCCATCTGTTCTTGAAAATTCTTGTTCATGTAGCCTATGTCTGTAAGTAATCTCACCATATGATCATTTTCTTTCTTTGATATTTGCTTTGTCCTTACATAAAAGAGTTATCTTTTATTTTTAGATTTTACTATATATGTTGAAAGCCAATATCACATTCACCTGCAATTTGATCTTGCATTAGTAGTTCCTTCTTCTTCTTTTTTTTTTCTTTTGATTATTTCCCCCCTTTTCACTTATGGGAGGCCACAAGATATTGCATTTGACAATAGTATTTCTCTGCCTATTTGTTTCGGTTAAATCATTGAATGAAGAGGGGACTATTCTTTTGGAATTCAAGAACTCTCTCACTAATTCCTATCTTCTCCAAAACTGGAATTCAATGGATTCTGATCCCTGCAACTGGATTGGCATAAGTTGTAGCTCCAATTCTAAGGTTGTCTCTGTAAATCTTAGTGGTCTCAACTTGACTGGCAGTTTATCTTCTTCCATTTGCAAACTCCCATACCTAACCATGTTGAATGTGTCAAGAAACTTCATCTCTGGACCAATCCCTCACGATTTCAACTGCTTCCAAAATCTTGAAGTTTTAGACCTCTGCACCAATAGGTTGTATTGTGAGTTCCCATCGCAGCTGTGCAACATCACAACCCTGAGAGAGCTGTATCTGTGTGAGAACTATCTGTTTGGTGAGCTCCCTGATGAGATTGGCAGTCTGGTTTCACTTGAGGAGCTTGTGATATACAGCAACAATCTAACAGGCGAGATACCGTCGTCCATTGGGAAATTGAAGAGCCTTAGGATCATCAGGGCTGGTAGGAATGAGTTGTCTGGCCCTCTACCTGTTGAGATTAGTGAATGTGAGAGTTTAGCTATGTTAGGCTTGGCAGAGAATAAGCTACAAGGCCCTTTTCCTTCCCAGCTGCAAAGCCTTAAGTTTCTCACCACAGTGATTCTCTGGAATAATCTGTTTTCTGGTGAGATTCCTCCTGAGATCGGTAATTTCACTAGTCTGGAGTTGCTAGCCATGAATGGGAATCTGTTGACGGGGAGCCTTCCGAAAGAGATTGGAAAACTGGCTCAGTTGAAAAAACTATACCTTTACACAAACCAGTTGAATGGAACAATTCCAGTTGAGTTAGCAAACTGTTCAGATGCTGTTGAGATTGATCTCTCTGAGAATCGTCTCACCGGGTTGATCCCGGCAGAGTTAGCTCAGATTTCTGGCCTTCAGTTGCTGTATCTCTTTGAGAACCACCTTGAAGGGAACATTCCAAATGAGCTTGTGCAGTTGAGGGAACTGAGAAGGCTAGATCTGTCCATAAACAACTTAACCGGTTCGATTCCTATAGAGTTTCAAGACCTCCCTTTCATAAAAGATATTCAGCTTTTCAACAATCGTCTCATTGGTGTCATCCCTCCACTTCTAGGACTCAAAAGCAACATCTCAATCATTAACCTTTCCAAGAATTACCTTCAAGGCAGCATCCCTCCACATGTATGTAGATCTCAGACATTGACTTTTCTTAGCCTCGGATCAAACCGGTTGTCTGGAAACATCCCCCATGGCTTAAAAACCTGCAAATCACTTGAGCAGCTAATGTTGGGAGACAACTTTCTCACTGGGAGCCTCTCTGTTGAGTATACCAAGCTCGAAAAGCTTTCAGCTCTCGAGCTCCACCAAAATCGATTCTCAGGACTCATACCTCAACAAGTTGGGAACTTCAGGAATATAGAGAGACTCCTCCTGTCCCACAACCATTTCTTTGGCCACATTCCTCCTGAGATAGGGAATCTTGTCAAGCTCGCTGCTTTCAACGTCTCTTTCAACCGGTTAGATGGCAGTATTCCTCAAGAGTTGGGCAACTGCACAAAGCTAGAGAGGCTTGATCTTAGCAGGAACTGGTTTACTGGCTCTGTTCCAAGCACACTTGGCATGCTAGTGAAACTTGAACTGCTGAAGTTATCTGATAACAGATTGACAGGCCCAATCCCGGGTAGCTTAGGTAGTCTAGTCCGGTTGACCGAGCTGCAAATGGGCGGAAACTTATTTTCAGGGAGCATTCCTGCTGAGCTAAGCCAACTTACTGCCCTTCAGATTGCCCTGAATATGAGTCACAATAATCTCTCCGGCTTGATTCCGAGCAGTCTAGGGAGCCTGCAGATGCTTGAGTTTCTTTATTTGAATGATAATCAACTCAGCGGTGAGATTCCCAACTCCATAGGGGGATTGATGAGCCTCATTGAATGCAACCTCTCTAATAACAATTTAGAGGGCGTGGTGCCCAACACACCTACATTCCAGAAGATGGATGCTAGTAACTTCGTCGGAAACGACGGACTCTGTATATTAGGTTCAAATCTTTGCCATTCAGATCAAAGCTCCCCCACTGCACCAAATAGAAGCTGGTTGAAGGAAGGTTCAACAAAAGAGAAAATAGTCAGCATTGTTTCACTCTGTGTTGGAATGATCTCCCTAACTTTCATTGTGGCAGTTTGCTGGATCATGAGACGCCCCAGGCCTTCATTTGCTTCACTCGAAGATGAACTGAGAGATGATGAGTTGGATTGCTACTACTTCCCTAAAGATGGCTTCAGCTATCAGGACCTTGTAAAAGCTACAGAGAATTTTTCGGAGGCGGCAGTTGTTGGGAAAGGAGCATGTGGGGTTGTCTACAAGGCTGTGATGTCTGATGGTGAGCTGATTGCAGTCAAGAAGCTGAAGTCGCATGGCGATGGGGCTAGCGCTGACAACAGCTTTCGTGCTGAGATATCAACTCTAGGGACTATCAGGCACAAGAATATTGTGAAACTACATGGTTTCTGCTACCATCAGGACAGCAATCTCATCCTGTATCAGTACATGGCAAATGGAAGCCTTGGGGAGGTGCTCCACGGAGATGAGACTGCCGGTATGCTCGAGTGGGATGCACGGTACAGAATCGCACTCGGAGCTGCAGAGGGGCTGTGCTATCTGCACTATGACTGTAAGCCTCAGATCATACATCGTGACATAAAATCAAACAATATCTTGCTGGACGAATATTTTGAGGCACATGTAGGAGATTTTGGCTTGGCAAAGTTGATGGACTTCCCTTACTCCAAGTCCATGTCTGCCGTCGCGGGATCATACGGATACATAGCTCCTGGTAATGACACAAACCTCTCTTACATGCCATTAATTACCATATACATACATGTAATAACAATCTAAGCTAGGCTTTGCTTTTTTTCAGAATATGCTTACACAATGAAGGTGACAGAGAAGTGTGATATCTACAGCTTCGGAGTAGTCCTACTGGAGCTGGTCACCGGGAAGTCACCGGTGCAACCCCTCGAGCAAGGCGGTGATCTGGTGACTTGGGTGAGGAGGGCAATGCAGAAGCTAGAGACAGCCTCTGAGATACTTGATCAACGGATAGATCTTGGTAACAAGAGGACTATTGAGGAGATGTCTCTGGTTCTGAAAATCGCGCTCTTCTGCACCAGCACGTCGCCTCTCAACCGCCCCACTATGAGGCAGGTCATTGCCATGCTCATCGATGCTAGAGAAGGAGTCACAAGCTCACTACCTTCTCCAACATCTGAAACTCCCTTAGATGGAGATGACTGATTTGTGTGTTGAGGTAGGCATTCATTCTCTCTCATTCTTGGTATGATTTTTAGAGTCTGGTTTTGGTTACTCATTTGAATGTGTTTGAAACTTGCAGCTTGTATGAAGCAATCAGCAGATTGTAGTAGCTCCTAGCTTCACATCTCATTCATTGTTCTACGATATCAAATCAAATGTTACTTTACCATTTCATGATATTACTGTCAACAGCTTAGGCTTTTCCCCTTCTTTTAATATAGTTATATGGAATTACATTAATTTAATAATCTTCTACACAGCATCACAATGTCATTCAGCTATTAATCCAATTAATTTGACATAGTTTAATACCCGTATTGTACTAATTAAATATTTAATCTCTTATTTTATAATATTAAAATTTAATTCATAAAATTAAATGATTGTGTGTATATTTTAATAACTATTAAATAAGTACACATTACGTCCCACTTCAATTGTCCATATTTTCTTTTTCGTTCATTTTATTTAATTGTCTCCTATATACACTCATTAATAAAAGGGAAGGTCTTGGGTTAGGCAGCCTAAAAGATTTAGGCGGATTTATCCATTAACCCTAGCCCAAACCCATATAATATATCATAATTGGGGATTAATAAACCCTATTTGGGATGGGTCAACCCATTTGGGTATGATAAAACTCGCCTAAACCGTTTAGGCCTGCCTAACGCAAGTTTTTGCCTTAATAAAATATTAATTTTCTCTATCTTTATTCATATTATTAGTTATTGTGCCTAATTCATTGAGGACAATTCTAGAAGGATAGAAGAAATAATTATTTTTACATCAATTTAATATATTATTTATAATATAATTATTTCTATATAAAAAAGTAAGAATGCGATTTATAAAACTAGCTCATACAAAATTATACTTATCTTATTTTGAAATATAACAAATAAAATGAGTTGGCAAACATTTAATATTCTAAAGAAAAAGGGACGAGTATAATTTTATTCAAATTATTATTTTTGTTATTTGTATGTACATATTTTATGTAACGCCCCCATTTGCCTTCCCAAATTCCGAGGCACGTCACAGTCGTGGTTACCTATTTCTTAAATACTTTGCAGAATAAAACAGCGGAAGACTTGACATTTGAAAAGACAATCTAAACTTTAACATTTAATCCTCAAAAGAACAAGTATTTCATAATGAAACATGGATGTTTTCAATATTTAGATTTTCAAAAGTAGACAAAAACAGGGAAGGAATAGATTCAGAGAGCGGTGCAACGGTGTGTGTAATGTGGTGGTGACATGCATATGAAGATGCATGTCACAGGATCTTCAATCTTCAAAATTCAGCTCCATACTTTACACCTCCACCTCGCCATCTCTGCTTGCTTAACCTGCGTATTTTAGAAATAATACGAGGGGCTGAGTATTTTCGTACCCTGTGGAAACATGCCCGAAAATATACATTTATATAAAAATGCTATGCAACTCACACAGATGAACACGGGGTTTTGTTGAAAGGAACCGTGTCATCAAAATCATTTTATTCGCACGTGCTATCTAATATATTATTTTATAAGGTTATAGAGGTGTAACTGGAAGCTGGCCCACTCCCAAGTTACGATAATTAGTCAGGAGTGAATTCACACTCAACCCACTATCATCTAAGTGCACTAATCTCGGAACACATAGCATTGAGATCCGATCGTTTTAAGAAAGAAAAGAAATACCCAGCCTTATCCGCCTAGGGCTTCAGTACTCCAGCTGAACAACCCGAGCTCATAAACAAAGTAAGGTTGCTAGCCTTTTATTCGCAATTAAAAAGATTAGCGCAAGTACTCTACGTACATGGTTCTCGTCTTATTGATAACTCTCTGTTGTTAGCAGACAATCAGAGGACAGATATAATAGCACAAAAACTTTTGCATAGCATTCAGTTTAAAACAAATTATTTTCACACGCTTTGAAAATAAAAGCACATTTTGATTTTTATACTGAAATAGTTCCCACCCGGTGTTAGGCTTTAATAAGTTAGATGTGTCCTCGTAAATTGAGCAAACCGAGCTTCCCTCCTTATCTCCCACCTTCAATAACAACAAACATTCCTAATTAGGATGGGTAACTAGGACAAGAACTTCATCAATCGACTCCATACGACATTTCACATCCAACTCATTTCTATCTCAATTTCTAACATGCCTTCATAATCTCATCCAACCAATTTAGACAACTTCCACACTTAGATTCACATACCAACACATGTTTTACTCTTAACATGCTTCAATAATCATACAATAAACTCAAGGGTCGAATATACTTGAAAAGGAATGAAAACGGGTTAAGAAAATGAGTTTTAATCAATAAGGCCGCAGCCCATCCCGAATGGAATGTATCCATCCCGAACGGGATGGACAAATCTTAATTTCTGCCTGCCTGGCCGTAATCTGTCCCGAGCGGGACACACCCATCCCAAATGGAATGGGTGCCTCGAGCGGGCAGCTTGTCTCGCCGAGGGCCGTTTTGAACGGGATGCTCCCGTTCCGTTCGGAACGCGTCGTCTTCCCCACGACTTCAACCCTGTAAACTCCAAAAATCCTCCAATCTAACCACCCAAACTCACATGCAATCATATAAACGAAGTCCTAGACTCGAGTGGAACACGAAAACATGCTTTGATCATGAAAATAAGACATAAAACGGTGATGGGTGAAGCTCACCGGAATCTCTCTTCCTCACGGCGGCAGCGTGCTTTTTCTGGCGTCAAACTCAAAGATCTCGGTCTCAAACAACTCTCTAGGACATGGGGAACACGAATATATAAGTCTTAGCTCAAGAAAATCGAGTATGAACGAGTTCTAGGGTGGAAACATATCTCACCTCAAAATCCGGCGAGGTAACTTCTCTCTATGATATCTCCCTCGATTCTCAATGCCACGGCCTCTACCTTAGTTCTTTAGAAAGCTAAGAACGAGATCTACATGATGTTGGTGGTCTCGTGGTCGGCGGCGGTCGGAGGTGGCTGAAAAATGGCTGGAAAGTCTCAGCTGGAAAGTGGAAAAGGGTGGAGTGTAGGGAAAGGTTTAAAGTAGAGAGAGGGAATAGTGTTGGGTGAAGTGGGGACCAAGTCTCTCTCTTTTCCCTTTTGTTTGATTAAAACCCTTCCCCTCATGCCAAGTGTCCAACATCACACATGCAAACATGCCACATACCCCCTTCTCATGCAACTTTTCTAAAAATTCCAATTTCAACTTCCAAAAATTCCAAATAATTCCCAACAATTATTGTTTCTCTCAATGGATCTCCGAAAATTAGTCCGATCAATTCGCGATCATACATATAATATTACAAACATATCTATAGCCCAACATAGGTAATATATTATCCGAACTTGAATTGCAATTTATTGCTCGAAAATGAAACGGAATTTATTTTATTAAGATAATTAAGCGATTAATTAGCTTAATTAATTACATCCCCTCACCCTTATAAAAATTTCATCCCGAAATTTAAAATGCTTCGAAAAGCTCGGGGTACTTCTCCTTCATCTTCTCTTCCAACTCCCATGTCGCTTCCTCTCGACCATGGTGACTCCACAATACTTTGACAAGATGAATTGACCTGTTTCTCAACTCTTGTATCTTTTGGTCCAAAATTGTTTCTGGCCTTTCTTCATAATGTAAATCGGAGTTCAAAACAATCTCATCTTGCCGAATCACGTGTCTAGGGTCGTACACGTATTTTCTTAACTGAGATACGTGGAAAACATTGTGCACATTACCCATGTTCGGAGGTAATGCCAAACGGTAAGCCACTGGACCGATACACTCTAAAATCTCATATGGTCCGACAAAGCGCGGTCGCAACTTTCCTTTCACTCCAAAACTTATGATCCCCTTGGAAGGTGAGACCTTTAGGAATACTTTATCTCCTACTTCAAAATGTAACTCAACCCTTCTGGAATCAGCATAAGATTTCTGCTTGCTCTGGGCTTCTTTGATTCTATCTCTGATCTGACGGACAATTGCGATCATCTCACTGATAGCGTCAGGTCCTAAAATTTGTCTTTCACCCACTTTGTCCCAATACAGTGGAGATCGACACTTCCTTCCATACAGGGCTTCGTACGGAGCCATTCCAATTGTCGTCTGGTAACTATTGTTGTAGGCAAACTCGATTAGTGGCAAAATCAGCTCCCAACTTCCTCCTCGATCGAGAACCACTGTCCTCAACATGTCCTCGAGAGTTTGGATGGTTCTCTCAGATTGACCATCTGTTTGCGGGTGAAACGCCGTCCTGAAATTTAGGCGCGTCCCCAACTCTTGTTGCATACTCATCCAAAACCGAGACGTAAACTTCGCGTCTCTGTCAGATGTAATAGATACTGGCACTCCGTGCAATCTGACAATCTCTTAGATGTACAGTTGTGCCAACTTATCTAATCCATAAGTCACTCGGATCGGCAAGAAATGCGCACTCTTCGTTAGCCGATCCACTATAATCCATATTGCCGTATTTTCTTTTTGTGACTTTGGCAAACCCGTCACAAAATTCATGGCAATCTGTTCCCATTTCCACTCGGGAATGTCTAACGGCAACGATTTCCCATACGATCGCTGATGTAATGCCTTAACTTGCTGACATACCAAACACTTTTCCACATAAAAGGCTACATCCTTTTTCATACCATCCCAGCAGTACTTAGCCTTCAGATCCTGATACATTTTCGTGCTTCCTGGGTGAGCGGTATACGGCGTATCATGAGCTTCTCTCATAATCTCGTTTCTCAGATCTTCACTGTTCGGCACCAAGATTCTGTCCCTGAACAACAAAGCATTATCAGGTGCCTCTCGGTATTCGCTCACTGACTTAACTCTCAATTTCTGGCATAATTTCTCGAGTTCCACATCTTTCCTTTGTGTCTCAATAATTCTCTCTCTTAAATCTGGCACGACAGTCAGAGTCGTTACTTCACATCTCTTTCTCTCTGAGGGCGATATTACTTCCAGATGAAGTTTCTCGAATTCACTGACCAAATTGCCCTCTCTGGTAAGTATACAACCCAATTGAGCCTCTCCTTTTCTGCTCAAGGCATCGACTACTGAATTTGCCTTACCTGGGTGATAGTTTATCGTTAGATCGTAATCATTGACTAACTCTTGCCATTTCCTCTGCCTCATATTCAGATTCTTCTGCTTGAAGAAGTACTTCAAGCTCTTGTGATCTGTGAATATGGCACACTTAACCCCATAGAGATGGTGTCTCCAAATCTTCAATGCATGGATTACGGCCGCTAGTTCTAAATCATGAGTTGGATAGTTCACCTCGTGCGGTCTTAGTTGTCTGGATGCATAAGCTATTACTTTTCCATCTTGCATTAGAACACAACCGAGTCCGTTCTTGGATGCATCGGTGTATACCTCGAAGTTCCTGTCTGGTTCCGGCACTGCCAACACTGGTGCGGTAGTCAAAAGTTGCTTCAACTTCTGGAAACTCTCTTCACTTTCCTTTGTCCAGACAAACTTTATCCCTTTTTGGAGTAGTTGTGTCATCGGCTTTGCAATCTTCAAGAAGCCTTCAATGAACCTCCTGTAGTATCCAGCTAAGCCAAGAAAACTATGAATCTCATTTGGCGTCGTCGGTGACTTCCACTCTGTCACTGTCTGAATCTTTGCTGGATCTACCTTTATGCCATCTGCCGACACAATGTGACCAAGAAATGTCACTTCTCGTAGAAAGAATTCACATTTACTGAACTTGGCGTATAACTCCTCATCCCTGAGAGTTTGTAATACCGTTCTCAAATGTTGCTCATGTTCTTCTTCACTCTTTGAATATATGAGAATATCATCGATAAACACCAGAACAAAGTTATCGAGATACAGATGAAATACTCTATTCATCAAGTCCATGAACACATCCGAAGCATTTGTGAGTCCAAACGGCAATACTATAAACTCATAGTGGCCATATCTGGTCCTAAAAGCCATCTTCGGAATATCTTCCTTTTTGATCCTCAACTGGTGGTATCCTGATCTGAGATCAATCTTGGAAAAAGTGCTCGCTCCCTTGAGCTGATCAAACAAATCATCGATTCTCGGCAGAGGGTATTTGTTCTTCAAGGTCAACTTATTCAATTCCCGGTAATCAATGCACATTCTCATTGAACCATCCTTCTTCTTGACAAAGAGGACCGGTGCTCCCCAAGGTGACACACTCGGTCGAATAAACCCCATGTCTAACAGCTCTTGCAACTGAACTTTCAGTTCTTGCAATTCCTTTGGAGCCATGCGATACAGTGCCTTGGAGATTGGTGCTGCACTTGGTTCCAAGTCTATAGTGAATTCAACCTGCCTCCTGGCGGCAGTCCTGGTAGTTCCTTCGAAAATACGTCCTCGAATTCCCTTACAATCGGTACATCTTGAACCGTAATTTCAGGCTTCTCTTCTCCCTCTAGATACACCAAGAAAGCTTGATTCTCAGCTTTGCTTAACAACTTTGATGCCTGCAGCGCTGATACAATCGGTACTCTCTGTCTTCTCTTAAATCCATAAACAAACGAATCTTTATTCTCGGGTCTCGGTATAATCACTTTCCGCTCGCAACATATGATTGTCGCTCTATTCTCCACCAACCAATCCATACCTAAGATTACGTCTATGTCATGAATATCCAATACATATAACTCTGCCACTTGGATCTCATTCTCATTTAACTTGATTTTCAAGTCACGACTTACTAAGGTAGATATAGTTGTTTCTCCTGAAGGTATTGCTACGTTCAAGTCCTGACTACTCCGTTCTACCTTAAGTTCTAAAGCCTCAACACATGCAGATGAGATGAAGGTATGCGATGCTCCAGTGTCAAAAAGTACTATGATAGGTATATCACTAATCGTTCCCATACCTGCGATATTCCCTTCGTCGCGGTTTCCTTCCAAGGCGTAGGCTCTTGCCCCTCTTGGTTGCTCATTCCCTCCTTGTGGGTTCCCTTCTTGGTGCCTTGGAGGAGCTTGTTGGCCTTGCCTGCCTCCTCCTCGATTCCCGACATTACCCCTCCAGGGTTGACGGTTACCCCTGATTGCCTTTAGTTGCTGTTTACCCGACCTTTGAAAGTTCTGGCAGTTTCTATACCCTGTTGGAGGTGTGGAGCACTGATGAGCATAATGTCCTTGGCCACCGCAGTTATAACACCTCAATCCGCCCTGTTGGCAAATCCCTGCATGCCTTTTCCCACATCTTTGACAGTTCTAAAAGTCTCCATCCCTCTGGTCACGCCTGGGTGCTATCTGGGGTCTGTTTCTTTGATAGAACTGTTGGTCATTTCGCCCCTGGGTATTCTGATATCGATCTTGATTCGGGCGCTTTTGGCTTCCTTGCCCCTGAACAAACTGCCTAGGAGGCTCTTCCCACTTCCTTTTCGGAGCTGGGGCTGGTGTCTGGGTCTCCTGAGTCCCCCACTCTGACATCTTCTTTTTATTCTTGGACGCCTCAATGTCCAAGGCATGGCTCAGCAATTCTTGGTAAGCCAATCCCTTCATCGTTGCCAACTGAGTGCGGATCCCTTCGCACAGTCCGTCTCTGAATTTCTCTGCCATCTTATGTGGAGTATCCGCCAGATGTGGCGCCATCTGGAGCAACTCACTGAACTTGGTGTTGTAATCCTCCACCAACAGTTTCCCTTGCTCAAACAGGAAGAATTCAACTTTCCCCTCCTTCCGGTATTGTTTCGGGATGTACTTCTCATACAAGGCCTCCTTAAACTTATCCCAGTTCAGCTGGGCTCTCTCTTCTGGTGCCACTGACTTAACGTAGGTCTCCCACCAGCGGTCGGCTATCCCTTTTAATTGATAGGTCATGCAGTTGACCTTCTCAGTTTCAGTGCACTGCATGTGCCTGAAGATCTTTTCCAGTTCACGGATCCAGTCCTCCGCTGCCACTGGACCGCCTGTCCCATCGAAGGTGGGAGGCTGTTGTTTCCGGAATGTCTCTACCAGTTTAACTGATGAGGTGGCTGGCTCCCTCTCAGGCGGAGGTTGGTAGTGTTCGTTATGGCCGGTTGCACTGTCGCTATCGGACAGTGTCTCGTATTCGTCATGCTCCTGGAAGATGGGGATTTCTTCCAGATACGGAGCTTCGAACTCAGGTGGCGGATTGGCTCCTCCACGGCCTCTACCTCGGCCTCGACCTCTACCGCGGCCTCGACCTTGCCCTCTTCCACGGCCTCGATTTATATCCTCCATACTATTTCTTCCTGTAACTGTATAATCAACGATATATGCTGGCTGTTAGCGAACAATGCATCTCCCCAAACAATATCCTCACAACAATATTTCTCATGGAAGTAACATCATAATCGAATAACATCACGATAATTCTACAAGTCAAACATAACCGAATCCAAATACATAACAATAATACAAATGATGTCATCGTCTCATCAGGCTCACAAAGTAAATAAGGTCCAAAAATCCAAACACATAACAACTGAAATGTGGAAATTATAACATCCCTCATTTAGATCCTTCAGATGGATCTTCCTCCTCGTCCTCCTCATCCTCGTCCTCGGCCTCCATCTTCCCTCTCCCTCTATCCTGGGACGCTGTCCTCCTCTCCCAGCTACCCTCGGTATCACTGGATAGGCAAATCGGTGCATGAGCAGTCCCGTATCCACCAAGCATATCTGCCCAACCACTCGTTGTGGGTCTAGGCCACATCTCCGCACTATGAATACCTGCATCAGGCGCTGGGTATGCCTGACTGGGCCCTCCAGTGTAATGTGGTGGCGGCTGCATGGATGACGCGTGCAGATCGGCAAATCCTGGTGGTCCCATGGAGGCCTGGTGCTGAGGTGCACCCTGAACTGATGATGTGGAGAAGTCACACCAGGCATACGGGTCGTACGCTCCTCCCTGCTGAACTCCGGAATGCGGTGGTGTATAGGCCGCTGTAGGTGTACTCGGTACAGGTCGAACTCTCAAACATGACGTAGGTCCTACTGCTGACGCTTGTGTACCTCTGGAAGATGCTGGCGAAGGGTTCCCCTCCGCGATGACCTTCTGAATCAAATCCGCCATGAAACGGCAAAAGCTCGCTACCGTGCCGGTCGCACTATCGGTGTATAATCGAGTCAATGTCATCACCCAGTTGGTCCACCGGTCTGGCACAAGGTTAAGCGTCCCCTCCATCGCCTCTCGGTCTGTGACTCCCAAATAGCGTACTCTCTCCCACAACTCCAGATACTTCACTAAGGCTGATGCGAGGTTCTCCTCGGGAAAAGGAAGGTGTCTCCTGAATTGCTGGACTAGTCTCTCCTGAGGGTCCATCTGCCACAATAAATAAACGGTCAGTCCCAAGGTCAAAATAACATCACCATACACAACTCTGTGTCTCGGTGGTAACTCGTCCTCCGACACACTATGCCGAGGGTCCAACTGATCCTCGCGCTAACACACTCACTCGAGTCTCGACTATATCTGCCAGGCTCACCGTGTACATTCTGTACACCTAACTGTTAACTTGTAGTTTCCACAAGTTAACTCATTTTCACCACTAACATACCACACTAGACGATGAAATTTTCAATTTCACGATGTTCAAAAATCAAGTTCTAAGGTTCAGTCAACTACGAGTGTCGTTTCACTCCACTCGAATAATCTAATTTCCTAAGTCATAGTACAGCCCCACATGATAAAGGTTTACCCAAGTCAGCGCCTTTTCAAGGCCCACAGTCAACCGGTTAGTCCTGTTCCATCCTAATTTAAATGTCAAAATAAATTTCAACTTCCACCATTTTCTTACAGCTCAATTTACAAGTTAACACATCTTAACCATAACACAAAATTTCACACTGCTTGCAACACATTTCAAAACTCACTTCATTGAAATCACACTTTCAAGGGCCACCACACTGGTGCCAAAACCAAAATTTTCCGAAAACTTTTCACAACTCCAAAGCTTTCTCAAATCACAACATTTTCAACTCTTACCATTTTCAAAACCGACTAAAAGTTTTCAATGTTTTTCCACAATCAATCCATAACTCCAATAAACTTTCAACACCAATCAAGTTTCTCCAATCATAAAACCAGCACACCACCAACTTCTTTCATCAAATAACCAGTGTTAGCGTTCCGCTCAACACAAAACTAGCACAACTAAAAAACTGTTCAATATTCCTCAGTCAACAAATACACCATTCTCAAAATTCTCAAATCACTTTAACCCCATACTCAAATACTTTCAATATAGTTCATCAAAATCCAATTGCAAGCAGGAAATTTTAAAATCTCAAAACATACCTCAGGTTGCGAAGGATGGAGTAGGGTATAAAGTATGAGCAGCCTCTACAATCAACTTTCAAAACCAAAACACTCTTAAGACTCGATACTTTTCCAAAATTTTAAAAAGGTTTCAAATGGTTTCAAATCATTTTAAAAACCTATGGCTCTGATACCACTTCTGTAACGTCCCCATTTACCTTCCCAAATTCCGAGGCACGTCACAGTCGTGCTTACCTATCTCTTAAATACTTTGCTGAATAAAACAGCGGAAGACTTGACATTTGAAAAGACAATCTAAACTTTAACATTTAATCCTCAAAAGAACAAGTATTTCAGAATGAAACATGGATGTTTTCAATGTTTAGATTTTCAAAAGTAGACAAAAACAGGGAAGGAATAGATTCAGAGAGCGGTGCAACTGTGTGTGTAACGTGGTGGTGACATGCATATGAAGATGCATGTCACAGGATCTTCAATCTTCAAAATTCAGCTCCATACTTTACACCACCACCTCGCCATCTCTGCTTGCTTAACCTGCGTATTTTAGAAATAATACGAGGGGCTGAGTACTTTCGTACCCCGTGGAAACATGCCCGAAAACATACATTTATATAAGAATGCTATGCAACTCACACAGATGAACACGGGGTTTTGTTGAAAGGAACTGTGTCATCAAAATCATTTCATTAGTCACGAGTGAATTCACACTCAACCCACTATCATCTAAGTGCACTAATTTAGGAACACACAGCATCGAGATCCGATCGTTTTAAGAAAGAAAAGAAATACCCAGCCTTATCCGCCTAGGGCTTCAGTACTCCAGCTGAACAGCCCGAGCTCATAAACAAAGTAAGGTTGCAAGCCTTTTATTCGCAATTAATAAGATTAGCGCAAGTACTCTACGTACATGGTTCTCGTCTTACTAATAACTCTCTGTTGTTAGCAGACAATCAGAGGACATATATAATAGCACAAAAACTTTTGCATAGCAATCAGTTTAAAACAAATTATTTTCACACGCTTTGAAAATAAAAGCACGTTTTGATTTTTATACTGAAATAGTTCCCACCTGGTGTTAGGCTTTAATAAGTTAGATGTGTCCTCGTAAATTGAGCAAACCGAGCTTCCCTCCTTATCTCCCACCTTCAATAACAACAAACATTCCTAATTAGGATGGGTAACTAGGACAAGAACTTCATCAATCGACTCCATACGACATTTCGCATCCAACTCATTTCTATCTCAATTTCTAATATGCCTTCATAATCTCATCCAACCAATTTAGACAACTTCCACACTTAGATTCACATACCAACACATGTTTTACTCTTAACATGCTTCAATAATCATACAATAAACTCAAGGGTCGAATATACTTGAAAAGGAATGAAAACGGATCAAGAAAATGAGTTTTAATCAACAAGGCCGCAACCCATCCCGAACGGAACGTATCCATCCTGAACGGGATGGACAAATCTTAATTTTTGCCTGCCTGGCCGTGCTCTGTCCCGAGCGGGACACACCCATCCCGAACGAAATGGGTGCTTCGAGCGGGCAGCTTGTCTCACCGAGGGCCGTTCCGAATGGGATGCTCCCGTTCCATTCGGAATGCGTCGTCTTCCCCACGACTTCAACCCTGTAAACTCCAAAAATCTTCAAACCTAACCACCCAAACTCACATGCAATCATATAAACGAAGTCCTAGACTCGAGGGGAACACAAAAATATGCTTTGATCATGAAAATAAGACATATAACGGTGATGGGTGAAGCTCACCGGAATCTCTCTTCCTCACGGCGGCGGCGTGCTTTTTCTGGCGACAAACTTAAAGCTCTCGGTCTCAAACAACTCTCTAGGACATGGGGAACACGAATATATAAGTCTTAGCTCAAGAAAATCGAGTATGAACGAGTTCTAGGGTGGAAACATATCTCACCTCAAAATCCGGCGAGGCAACTTCTCTCTACGATATCTCCCTTGATTCTCAACGCCACGTCCTCTACCTTAGTTCTTTAGAAAGCTAAGAACGAGATCTACATGATGGTGGTGGTCTCGTGGTCGGCGGCGGTCGGAGGTGGCCGGAAAATGGCTGGAAAGTCTCAGCTAGAAAGTGGAAAAGGGTGGAGTGTAGGGAAAGGTTTAAAGTAGAGAGAGGGAATAGTGTTGGGTGAAGTGGGGACCAAGTCTCTCTCTTTTCCCTTTTGTTTGATTAAAACCCTTCCCCTCATGCCAAGTGTCCAAGATCACACATGCAAACATGCCACATACCCCCTTCTCATGCAACTTTTCTAAAAATTCCAATTTCAACTTCCAAAAATTCCAAATAATTCCCAACAATTATTGTTTCTCTCAATGGATCTCCGAAAATTAATCCGATCAATTCGCGATCATACATATAATATTACAAACATATCTATAGCCCGAAATAGGTAATCGATTATCCAAACTTGAATTGCAATTTATTGCTCGAAAATAAAAGGAAATTTATTTTATTAAGATAATTAAGCAATTAATTAGCTTAATTAATCTGGGGTATTACATTTTATAATGTAAAAATTAGCAAATACAATTAAATAAAAAATAAATTGATGTTATGCAATGTTTTTTTTAGGAAAAATGGTAGAATTGCAATTTTTATCATCCTCTTTCATTTGTTATATTAACAGTTTCCTATTACCTAAGAAAATAATGAACTGAAAATTTATAATCTTATTTATGACTAAAAGGTAATGCATTGTCCTTATTCGGGGTGTAGTGGTGATCAAGAGGTCATGTGTTAGAGCTTTTATGGAGACATGTAAGGTATATATTTTTAAATTAATGTTAATTTATTTTTTTATAAAAATCATGAATTTAAAATATCCAAGAAATAATTATGTAAATTTTAAATTTATGCATCCTATTTCAAATCTGATAACGCATAAATGAATTAAGTTGGAGTTCGAGTTTGAGTTGAGTTTATGTACGATGTTGTAAGAGATAAGGTTAGGTAAGCCTAACTATTGCACACGAATTATTTAGCTTTTCAAATCATTTTTGGCTTGTGTGGACCTTTGAAATAACAAAATGGACGAAATAAGATATAATGAAATTAAACGTTTATAATTAATAACTTTTCAGACTAATCGCATATGTTTTTTTAGGAAAGACTAATCGTATTAATATAATATATTTCTCGAATCTTGGCATTCATTATCTACTTTAAAAAAAACATGCAATAATAACCCACTTCATTAATCTTAGCAACTATAAATCTATAACACAATATTTCACAATCTTACACTTAAAACATCACATTTGAGAATTTCAGAATAGTAACACAATATGTTTTTTATTCAACTACAAACGAAAATTAAAATTCTAGATTTCACAAAAGAACTAACGTATTTCTTTGATAAATGTTAAAAAACAAACTTTAGTGTTATGGAACTTTTAATTTTCAAAAAAATATAATTGAAAATAAATTAGTACAGTTTAAATAAATATTTTCAAAATATTTCTAAAAATATAAATGATTGAAAACAAACTTTAAATACACTCTAGATAGTACACTGAAATTTGTAATAAATATATTTATTATGGATTAAAAGATAAATAAATTATTTATTGAATAAGTTTAAATAATATATGGGATATATCTAGAGCAGATTTGATATTAATTGATATTTGATGGGGATATCAATTTTATGTAGGCTATATATTAACCCTATAAATAAGGATTAGGTCCTCTATTCATGACATAATTAATATTTTTCTCTCAAACCCTAACCTCCACCACAAACGTAAGAGAAAAGAAAAGAAGTCAAGCAAGAGAAACATTAGTCTTGTACAATTTTAATTGTACGATGGAGAAATGTACGAAATTGATTGTGAGAATTATTGATTTCAAGATCCTGTAAATTTTCTATTTTATTAATTTAATGGAAAACCACATGAATAATTTTTCCATGTGGTATCAGAGCATGTGTTATGAAGTTAATGATTCTCCATGAATTAAATTATGAGTCTAATTAATTAATTAGAAATTATTGATCCTCTGTGAATTTTGTTCCATAAATTTGATTATGTAGAAAGGCTATTGGGATTTTGTTTTATGAATTGCGATCCGCTGCGTCAATGTATTCAATTGGAATTTTGTTGCCATTTGTGAATTTGAAGTAATTGATTGTAATTTCGATGCGGTAATCAGAAAGTTGCATATTATGTTGTGTTCTAGATATTACACTAATAGAGAATTACATTGTCATTGAGATATTGCATCACAAGAAGTTAGGACTTGATGAAATTGAAAGATCGACTGTTCGGCTAATTTAATGTATTGGATTATGGGTATGTTGAAATTCGTTGTTATAAGGCATCTATGGGTTACCCAAATGTTGATTGCTTGTCGTTATAATAATGAATATAATTGTGGACAATTGACTTGTATTGTTGGTTTATTTATATATCCAAAGTTAGTAAATAAACTCAATTGATACTTGTTGTATTGTCAAATAATGGTTTAAATTATTAGCATCGTTATGTGTGAATTGTTGTGTGTTAGTGTATCGCCCAACGGGGATTACCAAAATACATGAATTGTTTATTGAAGTGGATTTTTCATTTAGCATGTGTTTTTGTCTCAAAACTTATTGTTGGTCCCCGAAATCAGAGTGCAAAACTGTGCAACGGAAGGTTTGAATATATAGCGAAAGTAATGAAAGACTGTTCCACTGGTTTGAATAAACAGAGTATGGTCAGTTTCGTGTGTAGAAGACTTAAGCTTACGTCTGTTCTGGTTAAGTTAGTTTCACAACATATACACTTCAATACTTGGACAAGTATTGAAGGTTTCAAATGTCAGTTTGTGAAACAGAAAAACAAAGCAGGAATAGTAAGCAGTAAAGAACACACAAGATTTAGAGTTGTTCGGATCTCAATATCCTACATCCACTCTTCAGACCCAAGGTCTGGATAACTCACTAAGTAAGTACAAACCTCCTTACGATCTATACACAGCCCGTTGGCGCCTCCGTCCTTCGGTCAGCTTTGACACTCGCCTAGGAACTCCTTGCGGACTTATTCTTCAGGTTGAAGTGAGGATGACACCGCGCAACCTTCTTCCCAGTGGTTGGATGTTTATAGTTCTTCCCAGATCTCAGGTGGTTGGCATATGCCCATGAGAATCAGAATCCCAGACTAGGAAACTGTTGGGAAATTTGGCTAAGTTTCCTTTCCCCAGTAGCTACTTGTTTAGATTCTAGCTTTGGTGTTTTGGTGGATCAAATCCTAAGTCCTACCAGCGTCAGTTTGTCTCTAGAATAGCTCTAGTCTCAAATGTAAAGTCCTGTTTAAGTCTTTTGAGTTGTAAGTCGCAGCTGATCAAGACTCATGCTGGCTACTGTTCACCAGCATGAGATGTACTTACCAGTTGAGAGAAGTCTCACCAGCAAGCGACTGACAAGACTCGTGCTGACACTGTTCATCAGCATGAGAAAAGAGCTCACGACTGGCTACTGTTCACCAGTTGGGAAGGTTTTCATCAGCAGGCGGCTGACAAACCTTACCAGCAGAATAGGTGTTCTCACTGACACTGTTCACCAGCGGTGAAGTCACCAGTCATGGGAGATTCCAAGAGTTAACATCCAGACAAATTGGTAGACTTAGATTGTGCCAGCGCAAAGTCACCAGCAGAGACTACCAGCACAAGATCACCAGAATGATCTACCAGTCGGATGTTACCAGCAGAATTCCAGATTCTCTCTCCCAGAGTCTTAGAGACAAAAAGAAGATTCGTCTGAGGAATAAACTGACAAAGTATGACTTTAAGGGAGGATACCTTAAAGTCTATCAGTTCAAGACACCAGTTCCGATTCCTCGTACTGACGAATAGTGCCGTTCTGACATAAAGAGATCAATGTCAGATAAAGTGGACAAAAGCATGGCGCTTTCCGGAAATTCCTACCTGCCGCCGTCTGAAGGACATGCGAGGACAGAGACCTTTTCCGGATGTGTCCAAACGGCTAGAAGATTTGAATCGGATCCCTCGGCTATAAATACCTGGGATCCACCAACATTCAATACTCTTCTCGCCATACTCAACTACCGAAAGTCTGAAACTTTATTGCAAGCAAGCAGAACACTTTCGAGGCTTTTCTTAAAGCTTACCGTGTGTTGATTTATTCAAACACGAGACTTCAAGCTTCCAGCTTGTAAGTTACTGATCTCTTTGGTGTTCTTTCTCTACTGAGGAAGTTCACAGCAGCTCTTGTGCCAGCCAGCACTTGAGTTATTACGGGCTTTTGCCGTATTGAGAAGATACGTTCTTGGGAGAACTAAACACCCAAACTGCTGTGGAGGTTGAAGTGATGTGCTCGCACTCCACCAGCCGAGAAGAGAGTTGAAGAAGGAATCAAGACCGGGAGCGGTTGATCTAGCGAAGTGGTGGACGAGGCATTCACCAGCTAGAGATAGATCGTAGGCAACTTGTACCTGATTACTCTATAGTGAATTTCCAGTGCTACGACTGGAGAGTGGACGTAGATCAGTTGATCGAACCACTATAAATCCTTTGTCTTTATCAGTTTTCTGCATTATATTCTTATTTTAAACCCAGCACCCAAGTGCTGGTGTATATCCTGAAAACTGATAACTGCGCAAACAAGGCCTAAAATATTCTAAGTTTTGAATCACCAGCTGACAGGTCCCAGTCAGTTGGTTAACCAGCAAGTGCAAGAAAACGTTTACTTTATATTATTTCCGCTGCAAACGTGTTAAACTCTGAAAAACCGGGACCATCAGAAACTGACTGCTATGAATATATCTTAGAAAGATATATTCACCAAAAAAGATCTTCATTTTGAGAGCTTCAGCCTCGTGCTAGGAGAAGTTAGTACGGTGTATAACTTGAGTCCAAGACTCAAGTCTCATGTTAGAAAACACGGAAACTCATAGAGTTTAGCAAAGAGATGGCCTAGCAGAATGCCCTTTGTTGTATGAAGACTTTCAGATTTCGTAACCGTTTAAGGTTGAAGGGAAGACCTTTTTATAGGGGAGATCCTCCAACAATTTTGAATTTTTGCCCGTTCGACACATAAATCCAGACGTTAGACTCATGAATTATAATGTCCAATCATAGCCTATGACGTAGGTCTCCTTTCTGCTCTGCTCTGCTCTGCTGTGTCTGTGTCACTATACACTAACTTTATGTCAGACTAATTTTCAGCCCGAGGGATCCAAGTTTGGATAATCTCGTACTGACTTGCAGTTGGGCATATACGTGCCTAAGTCTGACTGGGCTTCGATATCTTTCGAATAGCTCAAGCTTTAAAGGTAGAGGCTCTTATACTGTCTTTCCAAGGTCAGTACAACTTAGCCCTCATACTGACTTCCCAAGGTCAGTATGACAGACCCTTATACTGACTGTCCATAGTCAGTATGGAAAACGCCCTCATACTAATTTCTCCTAATCAGTATGGAAAACCTTCATACTGACTTCTCCTAGTCAGTACGGGGAAGCCCTCATATTGACTTCTCCTGATCAGTATGGATGAACCTCATACTGAGTGGTCCAACTCAGTTTCGGTCAAGGCTATACTTGGTGAAAACTAAGTTTCAAGGCGTGCATGCAGTCAGTTCTCGAGCATTCTCCTTTGCTCGGTCTTCAGCCTAAGTTCTATTACAACTCGATTGATCCTATACAAGGATTACAGATTAGAACTCTAGACACTGAAAAACTGACTAAGATGACTTACAATCTTTGACCCACCAAAACACAAAAAGTAAGGAAGGATTTATCTAACAAAAATCCTAACAATTTCCCCCTTTTTGGTGTGGTCAATGCCATCTTTAACCTAAGCTGATGAGGTTTGGATAACGTTAGAGTTTTTACAGGTTTGACGAATAGTCACATAAACTCAAAAATGTTCCTCCTCAAAGTCAGCATTCTACTTAAGATTCTTCTCCTGATTAACTTGGACAGATATTGCTCGATTGATTTTCAAGTCAGTTTCGAGAAAGTTAAATCTTAAGTAGGAGAGAGTTAGAAGCCTGCTGATTACACTGGAGTGTGTAAGTTCAGCGTATGAAGAACGAAGACCTTTGTTGGACAAAAAGAGATTGTCATCAACAAGTTAGTTTACCCTTAAATAATTTTCATTACAAATACATTGATAAACTAACAAAAAGAAACCTATTACAGAACTATTACAAGTCTATACTAGGTTGCTTCTGGTCTTCATGATGTTCTTCGATCTGGCTACTGCAGTAGTGCAATAAGTGAGACTGGTTTGTTGGACAAACTAGTTTTCCAAGTACCCACTTATGCCAGCTTACTGCAGCTGTGCTTTTCGGAGGTCTGCTGGCGTTGTCGAGGTATAACAGCAGTATTAGCAAGACATCTGGGAGACTCCCTCTAGTTCAGAAATGAACAAAAGAGAACAACCCCTATGATTGTCTTGCCCCTCCAAGCTTCTTTTCTCATTCGACTGTATGAACTGTTTTCATAGTTTATCGACATCATGCAGCGAAGAGCTCTCAAAAGGAGCTAGAGCAGTCCATGTCTCTTTGACACTTCACAGTAGAATTATTGTGTCTGTAAGAGCTGCTCTGCTCAAATTTCTGATGTCTTCTGCACCTCACATACTTCTTTTCCCCCTCTTTGACCGCACCCAAAAAGGGTGGTGAGTTTATTTCTCGAGGCTTGGGCTCTACCGCCATTTTTCCATATCTAAGGAAAGTTTTGGTTAAAGACGAAGTATAAACTTGGAAGGAAGGGTTCGACAATGGAGAAAGGAGAAAAGTGTTTCACAGATAAAACATATGAACCCTATTTATAGCAGAGAGAAATGTCATTTAAAAGAGGTAGGTGTACCGTTTGGCCTTTCGGTTTCTTGATATTCGGCAATGATTGGGATACATTGCCTCGCAATGCGCATTTCACGTTTGACTGGAGCGTCATGGGAAGGAGCGTTATCCACGTGTCTAATCCGGATTCATTGATGCAAGATACGCATTAATAGCAATGTAACCGCATCGATCGCCTTTAGAATTCAAAATCCCGCCTTTCGAAATTCCATATTAACAAAGAACCAGTTGTTAAACTGAGAGTTGGAACTCAGTTGAATTCCACATCCGTCCTTCAGAAATCTTCTAAGTGTGATAACCAAAACTTGGTTTCTCTTCAACAAGTCAGTTCGAAACTTAGTGGAAGTAAGTTTCAACTTCTTCGGATGCCTTAGGAAATGACTTCTTCTGTTCTTGGTTATGTAACAGGCTTCATACTGAGTAGCGTTGACACCACGTGAAGGAGTACTCTTCAAGAATAAGTATGAAGGGTTCATGTTGAGTGACACAACAAGTTTAGAAAACTGAGAGCTCGGACTCAATTTTATTCAGCAACACTCTTTTTCAACAAGGATTTCGTCGATCTCCAATAGATCAAGTTTTATGCAAAGCTCCTTGAATTTGGTCTATGGGAGTGGTTTGGTGAAGATATCAGCCAGTTGATATTCAGTTCAGATGTACTCTACGGATACATCCTTATCCTCGACATGATCTCTGATGAAGTGATGCATGATGTCGATGTGCTTAGTTCTGGAATGATGAACTGGGTTCTTTGTGATGCACATTGCACTGCTATTATCACAATAGATTGGTACACACCTAGTTTCGATATCATAGCCAAGAAGTTGTTGCTTGATCCAAAGCACTTGAGCACTACAACTTGTTGCAACAACATATTCAGCTTCTGTTGTAGAAGTGGAGACTGAGTGTTGCTTCTTGCTGAACCAACTTACAAGCTTGTGACCTAAGAACTGACATGTTCCACTGCTGCTCTTCCTGTCGATTCTGCATCCTCCAAAATCTGAATCTGAATAGGCATTGAGAGTAAGCTCATCAGATTTGGATACCAAATACCTAGTGACTCTGTCCCTTTGAGGTATTTGACTATTCTTCTGGAAACCTCCATGTGCGACTTCTTTGGATTGGCTTGAAACCTCACACATACTCCAATTCAGTAGGAAATGTCTGGCCTACTTGCAGTAAAGTATAGAATTGACCCAATAATGCCTTTGTATGTTGTTGAGTTGACTACCTCGCCTTCTTCATCAAGATTGATCTGAGCACTTGGGCTCATCGAAATCGTCAAGGGCTTGGTCTTCTCCGGACAAAACTTTTGATCAAGTCCTTGGTACATTTCTTCTGATTGATGAAGATTCCTCCCTCGGACTGTATGACTTGAAGACCCAAGAAATAAGTCGGTTTGCCCATCATGCTCATCAGAAAGTTGCTCTGCATTAGTTGGGCGAACTTCTCACACATCTTCAAGTTTCTGCATCCGAATATAATATCATCGACGTAGATCTGCACTGGAAGGATGTCTGATCCATCTTTAATTATGAACAACATTGTGTCGATTTTGCCTTTTCGGAAACCATTCATGAGGAGAAACTGAGACAACGTCTCATACCAAGCTCTGGGTGCTTGCTTCAACCCATAGAGAGTCTTCCTCAGTTTGTAGACTTGATTTCCTTCTTCAAAGGCAGGGGGTTGTTCCACATATAATTCTTCTTTGAGCTCCCCATTTAGAAAGACATTCTTCACATCCATCTGAAAAACTTTGAAGTTGTTGTGTGCAGCATAAGCAAGAAATAGACAAATTGCTTCAAGTCTGGCCACTGGAGCAAAAGTTTCGTCGAAGTAAATTCTTTCACATTGAGCATATCCTTTTGCTACCAGCCTTGTTTCATTCCTCACTATGCTCCCTGTCTCGTCTCTCTTGTTCTTGAAGACCCATTTGGTGCTGATAACTGACTGATGATTTGGTCGATCCAACAAGTACCAAACCTCATTTCTCTTGAACTCAGCAAGCTCCTCTTGCATAGCGTTGATCCAATCAGTTGATTTCAGAGCATCTCCAATCTTTGTTGACTCTGATTCCTGAGATATGAAACAAGTTAGCAATGCATTCCCTTGTCTCGTGCAAACTAAATTGGCAACATTGTCCAGCACGGCTTCCATCGGATGGTTCCTCTACCATTTCTGCTTCTGGAGCTGGGTAACTTCAACAGGTTGGACAAAATTTCCAGGATACTCAGTATTGTCTGCTCCCGATACCAGAACTTGAACTAGGCCACTTTGACTGGAGTCTCATTTTTCAGTGATGACTTCCATATCCTACGCTCCTTGGTCTTCTTATCACACAGTTGGTTGGACATCTTCAAGATGAGCATCTTCATCATCTGGAAGGTTAATTTGAATCAACAACTTTGTTCCAGTTTGGCCTTCAAACTGAGCTCTGTTTTGATCTCCTGAAGTTCCCCCTTGATTGATGCCTGAGTTTATCGTCAGTGAACCAAATGCCTTATCTAGGTCGATTGCATCACCGGCCACCTCATATGGATTACTTGTGTGATTATCCATAGATCTGGTCTGAGAAACTTGATTTTGATCTTCTTTATCAGCACTAAGTTTCTCACACCCATTTTTGGCTATAAAATCACCAAGATGTCAAACACCTTCTTCTTTCTTGAAATTAACTTGTGGTAGGCCTTCTACAAGCTTGTGTTTGGCAAGATGTCTGATTGACTAGAAATTCAGATGGCTTAGTCTCTTATGTCATAACCAGTTGAATCCTTCCTGGGATGAGCTTGTTGCGACAAGGTACGTGCCAGACTTTGCACTCTCATTTATTTTACTCGCAATGTCTTTTAGCCAGTCTGAGGAATGTTTGCTGGTTGATTTCTCGGATTAACAAGCTTTTGAGTAACTAGACTGTAAGATCCCCTTTCTTAAAATCTGGTCTAGAGAAAGATTGTTGCTTGTCTTAGCTTGCTGTGTCTCTTCTAGCTAGTTGAGAAGCGACTTGTTGGTGACATTTGCTTGTAAGCTCTGTGCTGGTAATCCACCAGCTGGTGATGACGTGTTAGCCAGCTCCTCCAAAGATGCTTTGCGGGTAGAAGTGTGTTTGCCGACAATCTCCAAAAAAAAATTCTAGCTAGTGGTATGTTTGACTCATCAAAACAAAATATAAGGAAGAAATTTCAAACAAAAACTCCTAACAGGTTCCAGGTCTGGCCCAATAAAATGTTTAATGGAGCCCATTAGGGTTTGAAATTCTAATTATAAATAGCTCATTCTATTATCAATTTGTACTGTTCATCACAATAGAATAGAAACCCTTAAGAGAGAGAGAGAGAGAGAGAGAGAGAGCAATGCGGCATCAACTGCATAGGAGAAGAAGAAATTCGTCTTGGTCTTATGTAGTCCAATCCCTTAGAATCCTCACCAGTAGAGAATTGAAAGCAAGGGATATATATCTAAAGATATGTTATGGAGGATCAAACATTCTCTTTTCTCTTCTCTTTGTCGATTTTCTTAAAATTAAACTGGGTAGAGAATTTAATTCTTATTCCGCAAATTAAATTGATGCATGGTAGAATCAAATTTGGATTCAACGTAGTTCCAGATTCAGATTCTTCAAACTGCAAGGTAAATCTGAATCTCATAGCATTAAATTAAATAGGAGTATGCATGGTGATAAATTATTTTGACATTCAAGAGCGCTCTAGGTTAGTGTATTTGCGATTAAATTTATGATTTAAAATCCCTTTACGAAGCGTCTCAATGATTAAATCCTTTATTGAAAATCGGGGCGTGATATATAGCTACTTATTTAACATGAACTTTATTTTTTTGTATTATCTATAATTATGGATATATACACCTAGTGAGTCAAGAGAACTAGCCAAAAGTTTGTGTAAGAGTATGTGATGGTGAAAGCTTTATTTTAGTTCAATGAAAAGTAAGTATGGTTACATTTAGAATTTAGGGTCCTTTGTTTATTAAAATATGTGCGTTACAATGTGTAAAAAGCACCTCAAGTTTTCTTCACCATATTTATTCCATATTCACTGATACTGCTAAAGATTTTGATAGGAGCTGATAAACACTGATTATCATTGATCAACAATCAAAATCAAATCTGGTTTCATTAGTTTATGTACAGCAGCAAACAAATCTACATTGATGGAAAATTCATTTGGATGAGATGATAAGCATCATCAATGAACAAATAACATCCTCCCACCATCCAAAAGATCTAAATAAAAAAGAGAAATAGTGAGACACTCCAAACTATGCATGGATAAACATAATAAATACAAGAAATATGAGGAACTCAAACCACTAGAGAAGAGTTCTCGTTGCTGTTGTTCCAATGTTCCAACCTCTTTCTTTCTCTCTGTGGCTTTGCTTCTGTTGAACGTCCTTCACTGCTCTTCTAGCATTACCAAGAAGCACTCTTTGGCCCAGTTTCCCTCGGCCCCCAATCGAAACTCTCACCTTCTCCATGCCAACATTTACACCAACTCTCCGAAGAGGTGGCTGCAATGGGGACTTGATGTTAATTTTCTTATGAAGGCTTCTCCGCAGTGCACTGCTCAGTTTCTTGTTTCTGTTTCTTTGATCTTTTGGACTATCACAAGGTATCTGTTCCGGCAAGCATGTAACTTCAACTCCACCATCTTCAGCCTTATTGGCCTGAACTTGAGTCAGTGGCAGAAATGAGGTAGGTAACTTAGCTGTTCCTGGCAAAGTTGACTGTGGAATGAGAGTGTGGCGCCGTAAACCTGGTGCAGCATAGATCTTTTGAACAGTTGGACAGGCAGAAGCTCTGCCTGTCTGCTTTGGAGGCCTAAGCTGTTGAGCCATCTCGGGTATGTTTTCTTTATCCATTAAGTCATTCCTGGAAAAACCATCCATTGGAATTGGACAAAATGTGAAGTCATCATCTTCGGCAGACAGACAAGAAGCATTGTCTCCCTGTATTTTAGTTGTAAGAGGAGTTTGCACAGTTTCAGACTGATGTTCTTCATGTTGCTGTCTCATTTCTTGTCGCTGCTGCTGCAGCTGTTCTGCTATTTTGGAGTCCACATGCTGCCTTGCTAGCTTTCTCTCCACCAATAGTTGTGATTCCAGTTCTTTTATCTGAAAATACTTTGGATTCAACTACGGAACATGAAATATGTGTGAGATCATATAAATAGTATCAGAACATACCTTTTCTTGAAGGTTTCGGGTTTTCACATCTCTATCTTTCACCTTCACCTCAAGACCATAATTTGTGTCCTCCAACTTTCTAACTTGAATATCTTTTGTCTTCAAGTCTTGTTTGAGTTTCTCAACCTTCATTTGCCAAAACACATAATGCATACAAACTTTGTCCCGATATCGAAAATGAGAAGAGATGCTCGAAAACAAGAAACTATGAGTTTCAAAATGAGAATTCTATATTGTACTTGCAACTATTACCGTTTGTTTGTACTTGAACAGCTCAGTCTTGTCCATTTGTTTCTTTGCAGGACCTAACTCTATTCCACGAACTCTACTAGCAAAATTCAACGAGCAAAGGGTCTCTGTCAGATCGTTTTCATTGGGACTGATCTGCACAAACATCAATGTTTTGGAATCTCCTCCTGCAATGAAGTAGTGTTAGAATGCAATAGTACTTGTTTCTGGCACTTCACGCAAGGAACATAAAATCTACGAACACGAGTGGGACAGATACCTAATGAGTCTTGGAGCAAGTGGGTGAGTTTGGAATTCCTACACCAAAATGGAAGCACAAAACATAGTAAAACAGCATATTGGATGGAATCTTGTTGCATTGAAGTATCAAAGCCAGTAAGCATTCAGTACCTGAACGGGATGTGCGGGCTTTTAGTTGCAAGAGAAGATATTACATCTCCAAGAGCAGAAAGTGATCGATTAATGTTCTGAGTTTCTTTTAGTCTTTCTCCCTGCACTTCTGTCTTAGCTATTCTCTCACTACCTGCCAGGTCCACCAGCCAGAGCTTGCTTTTCGTGCATTCTCCATTAAGTAGATTCTCTCCCTTCACCATTACACAGTGCATGCTGTATTTGTGAAACACATCATCTTCGGCGTCAATATATCTTCTTGAGTGGAAAAGTATAGAATGGAATAGCATGCAGAAAAATACAAACCAGTGTGACCGGCTGCTATGCTCATTGGCGTTAGTTGATCCAACTGCCCGTCCGTTGCTTCCGGTCCGGAGGACTTCCCAGACCTCGCTTACATTTTTTACATGAGCTTCTACTAATCCTGGAACATGATGCCCTCCCTCACCAACTTGTTTGATCTCAAGCCTGCATTTTTGCCGATTATATAAACACATAAGTTAGGCACTCTTGTGTATGACCACTCTAGCTTCACTTAATGTATCAACCAAACTTCAACACCTTCATTATCTTGAAAGAGAGTAAAGATATAAATTGAAGATGATAACAAGAAACCAAGTTCTGCTCAATTCAAACCGAATATTCAGAATCGACAATAAAAATTACATACTTAATATGGTTAGCCTGTCAGTGAATGAAACCAATGTCATGTCCTATCATATGATAATGAAGACATTAAATCTCAGCAGTAGAATAGAGTACATGATAGATACTCGAATTATAAAAAGAGGAGATAAATTGTGGGATTATTAAACACCAACCTCTTGGAACTCACAGAAGACTGTGAATCTGAAGCTAGTAAATCCCTTATCTGCTCATTATAAACCTCCAATACACTCACTGATACTTCATATTGGAAAGTGCTCTTCCGCTCCTCGATGATGTGAAATAGCTTCTCAAGAGTTCTGTAGTTAACTCCACGGGCTTCATTTGTTCCCTCCATGGTAAAAGTTTTACCAGTTCCAGTTTGTCCATAAGCAAAGATACAAACATTGTATCCATCAAGAACTGAAGTTGCAAGTGGGGCTGTTTCCTCAAAAACATGAGCTGCACTCAGAAGTGAAATGAAAAGTAATGTTAGAGCAAAAAACTACAATGGAATCAATCAAACAACATGGTCCGGGTGCAATTACTTTGGTCAGCTTCAGGACTGAAGATAGCATCGAACTTAAAGGTCTTTTTAGAAATCCCGTTTGATTTAACAGTTATTTCTCCATCCTTTGCAGCCTCAAAGTCCACTGCCAGTGCAGCTCCTCCATCAACCTCATCAGAATTCATTGGCCGACAGCGGCAAAATACTCTGATGTTACCTGTAAAGACATTTATCAAGTTTCTGCACGTGTTAATGCAGAGCCGTATTATATTTGAAAAAAACCTTTAACTAGTTCCTTGCCTTTCAGTTCCAGAACTTTGTTGTAGAGTTCTTTCTTTTCCTTGGCCTCTTGGAGGAACTTAATTTTGATATCTTCATGTAGTTGAATATGCTTATTCACTGTCAACATACACAAATATATAAATCAATACGAAAGCAGAATACATGAAGATTGAAGTTTGAGAATGTGTAAGAGAGTACACGTAGACTGCACAATGGATTTGACACCCTCCATCTCTACAACATACTGCTTAAACAGAGAAGCATCTTCTGAAATCGCGATATGATCCATCTTCAGTATCTGAGATAAACAAATCGAAAATCAATACAAATATGTGACAGTTGAGCAGGAAAGAGGAATCACAATCTTAATTTTACCTTTAATTTTCTTGTAAGATCTCTTAATGATGAAAACCATTTGCCTTGCTCTTTGACTTGGCCCTCAATTGCAAAAGCTATAGAATGAAAGATCAGCAAAAAAGCTCAATAGTTATATATCGACAATCACTTGAAGGACTTCCTCACCCAGTGATCCAACATGCATTGATTTTCGCATAAGCTCATTTTGTAGTTCTTTCAAAGACTTCCAAGCTTCCTCGCATTCTCTACTCTTGAGTCCATAGTCTGTCTTCAGCTCATCCAAAACCTTTTTCGTGTCTGAGAGGTCCTTCTTCTGCAATTCGTATTCAGCTTGAAGCCTAATAAGTTCTTCCTCAGTGGAACAGTTCCTTTTGTCCTACCAAGAATAGAATAATGAGATTCTCTTCATCTTAAATTATGAAATATTTAACTAGACTCAGGAATTTAGGATACATTTATAGATTTCCCAGGAGGAAAGTGCTGAAATTCAAGATCTCTGGATGATCCAACCTCGTCAAAGCCTGAAAACAATGAAGATTGGTATAAATCATCAATGCAAAAACACTCTGAGCAGTGAAAAGCAAAGCTGCTGAACTTACTTCCAGGAGAATCTTTTCTAATAAAAATGCCACTGACTATTGGGCTTCCATTTACACCTTCAAAACTAATTGACAGTCCATCGTTCCCGTCTAGACAAGTTTTAAGACCAGATAACACCAGGGGCACATTTGAGCCAACCTTTGCAAATATATCCAAATTTGAAACAACCTGTAAATTTTAACAGCAGTTAAGCATATATGCACATACCAAGTACCAGAACAAAGTTATCTTCCAAACATGGACATCATTTTTCATCTCTCAACTTATTACCTTCTGCCCTTGTAAGAATACATCAAAGACTCTGATTCCTGGAGGGCCAGATTTAAACACTATCTCTGCAAAATGGAGATCAACCACATAATTTCCAGCCTCTAAATTCTGGAAATGATATGAGCATTTCCCACACCGCGCAGTCTGATAAAGAGTAAGGCCTTTGACATCCCCAGTTATGGGATCATCAGTCCTTACAGTATAGCCTCCATTGAAAGTACTATCCTCAGAAAAGTGCAGCCCGTCTCCAAACTCAACACTCCTAGTAGATCCCACATTAATGCCAATTGCAGTAGTGGGAGTTTTCGACAGATTGTCTTCAACTAGTGGAGTTGTAACAAGCTCAAAAGAAGCTTCAGCACACAAATCTACCATCTTTGTAGGAGTGGCCACAAAAGAGTCCCTCATTTCAGAACCTTTAATCCCATTTTCTAAAGAGACATCAACTCTTTCACCCAGCAAACACTCAGGCGATTCTTCATACATTTGATTAGCAATATCAGGCGATCCAATGCATACTAAATCGGGTGATGTCAGTGAAAACCCCAATGCTAAACGTCCTAAAATAAAATAGCACAAGCATGCATGATTAGACCAATTGGGATCTACGTGACGGTATTCATTCAAGATCAGACTTTCTTGAAACGCAAAAAAAAAAAAAAGAAAAAAAAAGAAGCCATAAACAGAACCAACTCAAACCTCAAGAAACGAATAATTCAAGGAAAGATGTGCCAAATGTGAGATAAAACGACATTACCATCAAATTTGGCCGGACTAGATTCATCAGGGGTCTCCATTATCGAGCTTCCCAATCTAGATAAAATGGGCAATTCGCCTGAAAATTTTGAAAACAGAAGGGCCCGTTTACATAATAAGTTGAAATTGAATCACTATAATTTCTTACGAACTAAAATGAGCTGTGGATAACTCACAATCAATTTGAGTTAGATCTTGACGCAGCAGGATAGAAACATCAGTTATAAGAAGTGGGTCATTCCATTCAAAATCTGCCATTGATAAAGGAACGGATTCTTTTCAAGATTTGAATACCAAAAATAAAAAATAGAAAAGAAAAATTGTAAGGGCACTTATTACACTCGTTTGGCCTCAAGGAAAAAAGATGAAAAAGTGGGCATTATATCATCGCTTTTGCTAAAATCACTGCTTACAATCTACAGAAAGTGGGAAGAGATGTGGGAGAGAGTGAGAAGCCGTTAATTTCGTTGTGCCGTTGTGGGGGAGGAGGAAGATCTCATTTTCAAATTTGAAAATTTGAACCGGGCAGAATGGTATCTCTATATGTTATTTTGTGTTTAAGCAGATATTTTACCTTTTTTGTTAAAATAGTGTTACATATACAAATATAATTCAAACTATTCATTTTTCTTCATCTAATATAAATTATTCATTCTTTCATTTAAATAGTCGAATTATTATAAACTATATTAATCTAATATAAATTATTCATTCTTTCATTTACATAGTCAAATTATTATAAACTATATAAATTTAGGATAATTTTTCTTTTGGCAATACACAGTTTACCATACTTGTAGGAAATCCACAATTCATGATTTATTGATTCAAAGTAATATAACTGAAAAACTTATATTCTATATTTGTATAATTTATGATAGATTGACTATTTAATTGAGAAAATAAATAATTTATATTAAATTGGGAGAAGTGCATAATTTGAATTATATTTCTATATTTAGCTTTAAATAAATACGGTTTTATGTAATATTTAATTTCTTGATTTTCTGCTCCCACCCTTTCATCTTGTTTTGTGCTCGCACTCTTATATTTTATGGAATGGAATGAAACATCAATTATATTTGGCAAAGTTTCAGATGAGACGGTCTCATCATTTTTATTGTGAGACGAATTTAATAAAATGATGTATTTCTTTATTGTAAATGATGTTTCACCATTTTTATTGTAATATGAGTTTAATGAAATAATGTATTTCTTTATTGCAAATGATGTATTTGTTTGTTGCAAATAATGTAATCTTAAAAATGAAATGATGTATTTAACTTATTGAAATGATATATTAAAATCCGTCTCATAATAAAAAAAATAGTGAGACCGTCTCTCAGGAGACCAACTCATTATATTTTCAAATTAAGTTGTAGTATAAAATTAGGATCGGGCAGGTTCAATCTTTAAGTCTTTTACTCTCTTATTCTTAGAGATGAGGGAAAATGTTGACTTATAACACATTTGGTGAAATAATAATTTTATTTTAAATATAATGCATTAACTTAAACTTCATTTTACATGTCTCCAATATTTACATGAAATTTATGATTTACTGAATATAATAAGAAGCTTGAATTAAAACTACATTTCGAATTGGGGACAAAATATTAATACTATGTCATTTTTTCCAAAAAAAAAAATCTAACTATACAAATGACAAAATTTATTTCAATAATAAAACAATAAAAAAATATTTTTTAAAAAAACTTGGAAGATAAAATAATAGAGTAGTTCTTATTTTTATTTAATTATAATGATTTTAAAAATAATAAAATTAAAAAATAAACATGTTAGGAAGTATTCCTACTTATTTATATTGATGTATCAAAAGTTTGTATAGCTACCACCAAGTTAGGAGTGTCTCCACATTAGCTTAGTTTAGTTAACATAAACGTGTAAAGTCTTGTTAGGATATATCAAGTTGTAATAGAACTGACGAAGCTGATCAAGACAAACTGAGTGGAAATATAAAGCTCCAGTTTGGATCGTATGGAGTAAGGAGAGACCAGCTACTAGTTTGGAGCTGATGACCAAAGAAACTAACCGAAGAGTTTTTAGTTTAAATAATATTCACGAATTTTATTCTCCAATTATCTGAAAGCTCAAGAATTTTTGTGGAGTACCTTGAAATTCTATTTGACTTATCAATTGGACATTCACATCCGATTGTGGCATCTTCACCATATTTAGTGTTATCGAGATGAGTTGCTTATTGAGTCGTTGGGGTTCTTGTTCGTCCTTGCCGGCGGTTCTTTGAGGGTCGACTTCAAAGGTACTGAACTTCCACCCGTATCAATTTTGTTTTCGCGTCATGTCGTATCAATTCTGGTGCTTGGGCTAGGATTCTTATTCAACCTACGAGGATTGTATCAGGGCTTTCATACAAAGCTTAGCTGCTTGACTACTGGTGCCTACAAGTCCGTCCTGTGGATGAAGAAAGTCATAGTATCTTAGATTTGAGCGACACAATAACCACATCAGTTACCATATCAATTGAGGAGATAATCAAAGCACACTAAGGTAATCTACTAAAGCGAAAAGATAAAATTACCAAACTTAGTATTGTTAGCTTCCAAATAACTGAAAGCTCATATAGAAAAAATCTTCCGCTAAAGGGATGAGAATAAAACTATAGTTCTCCTGCCTAGATGTGGAACTGATAGGTTTAAACAACCATCATGCAATGGCCAGCTAATCACCACAACTGCAAGAAAAGAAAAGTCAAGATCCAGATGATGAAGATATTCCTGAAGATAAAGAATACAAACTGTCAGTCGTCAAGAATTGAGAACGTCTACGTTGCCACTTCTGCTGAAGTAGAATTTCTGGTGTTGATAGAAACTGTAGGATTGGGTGGTCATGTTTCTTGGACTTCTTAATTGCTTGGCCCATCTCTCTTGTATTCTGAGCCCACTCCTCTCGGTTGTGTTTATGGATCAGTTTCCGGGTTGGGTTTAGGCTCGGGTTGAGCGGTTATTCTAACCTACTATATATATTGTGTTGACCTGCTTTACCTGAACAGATGCGAGAAACCCTAATCAGATATGCGTCGTTCTCTCTCTCTCTTCTCTGTTGTTCTCTCCTCCTTCTCTCTTCGATCTTTGAGTGATCCTGAGTGTGGTTGTGGTGAGAGTGAGTTCTTGAGAGTGTCCTTGTCGTGTTCGACCATTCCAGCAACTCCTTTGGCCGGTGGAAGGTGTGGGGTGAGGTCTGAGCCAACCAGATCGTCCCTAAAGTGTGTGGGTGGTCGAGGAGCGCAGATCGGACGAGTTCCAAGGGTTCCCCGGTAAGAAGACGGTCAAAGCTTGAAGGTCGGACCAAGTCCGATTGTGGAACCCTAGTTCGATCTGGACTAGGTCGGAATCCGGTGGTGTAACAGGTCGGTAGCGGGCCTGCAACCTTGTTACCCAACAGTGGTACCAGAGTCCAGGTTAACGGACCCGCAAGCCTGCACCCCGTTGAACTCGCGTCGTCTGTGCCCCAGGGCACGAAGGGTAAGTCGGGTGCGCCCTCATCCAGGGCCCCCGCTCAGGTATATGGTTCGCTCTTCCCTAAACCCCCTCTTCGTTGAGTCTGTCGTCTTTTACTGTAAACTCTAGGTCTCTAGAGCTCAGTTGACTGGTTCGGACAATCGCATTCGGTTGGGCATCCTTCTTGCTGGTCCGGATAACCGCAACAATCAAGGATCTGAGTCTTTATGTGTTCTTCAGGGTGTTTCTCGCACACTAGGGTAGGCATCTCTTTGTGGCTTCCGCTATGTTCTTGTTCTGATTTTGTGAACACTTTGTCTTTTCTCTGCTTTACCTGCTTCTTCTAATTCAGTTTATTGGGGTGATAAGTCATGTTTCCCGCTGGATATCCCCTGTTGTTCTGGAAGTTCCTCTAATTTACATAGTTAGCATCTTCCATCTGCATCTCAACTCCCTGATCAAATCCCTGATGAGGTATATTGTTCTCCAGCTTGGAGAGGCGCTGCTTCATAGATTTTGTAGATGCAGCCACCTCCTGCCTTATCAGTTTAATTTCAGCAGCTAAATCCCCAGTGTCATCAACTGCTGCTATCCTGCGATCTTTCCTGTCTCCTGGCTAGTTAAACTCACTTTTTGCCATAGTTTCCAACAGTTTCAGCCCTTCTTGTGGAGGTCTAGCAGTAAGTGACCCTCCAGCTGAAGCTTTCACGTGCTTCTGAGTTTCATCGTCGAGTCCCCCATAAAAATAACAGACCTGCTGCTTTTCAGTAAATCCATGGCAAGGACAGGAGCGTA
>JAPKLW010002356.1:62888-93540 GCA_026898455.1 Plectranthus barbatus | reverse complement strand
ATTCCATCAACAATTTCTATCTCCAAAGGCCTTAGGTTTCCCCTCTGCCTGCACATAAAAATGGACTTCAATTATCCCCCCCATGAAACTGTCTATAAACATGGTTGATTCCATCAATCCTGCAAGGCCTGGTTATCCTTCTGATCACATGGAGGCCTCTCCGGCTGCTCGGAAAACGGAGGATCGGCGAAAGTCACCCTGAGGTTGAGCTTTCTCCGGTCACTATCTGGCTGCCTCAAGCAAGGCTTGAGTCTCAGCAGCTCAGTGAGTTCAGCACTAGTAACCCGGGGCCGCGGGCTACTGTCAACTGGCGACTCAGCTTGGTAGTAGCAGTAGCTACTCTCCTCTGTCTCCTCGTTCATGTTCCTTTTCATGAATCTCCTAATAAGCTTGTACAAATTCCCAGCATCACAAGATTCTTGATGATCATCCCTCATTGGCATAGCTGTGCCTGTGGGAGAGTTGTTGTGCCTGTTGTAGTTGAGGCAGTGGAGAGACAGACTAGGAGAACTCTGCTGCTGCTGCTGCTGTCGTTGTTGTCTGCTCTTGAGAAGCATGTGTATGGTGTGGTAAGGGACGAGGAAGAAGACGCAGCCACGAGGCAGGACTGCTTCAGGGTGGACGGCAATCCACGGGAACTCAAACACATCAGGTCTAGCAATGCAGTGCCTGGGGTACTTCCGCATCAGCTCACCGGCTCTGACTGGCTCCCGGAAAATCTCGACGCGGCGGCCCGGGTGTACCAGCGTTAGGACATCTTCTCGCCTTGCTACAGATCCCATTTGGGAAATATCATGTGTGTGCTGCTGTAGGACCAAGGGGGAGGGAACATGACACACCCTGTAGTTTCATTTTATAGGAGGTTTTCTTGATCATTCAAATAGTGATGGTTTTTGCATCGATTAATCCTAGGAAGCTTTCTTTGGAAACATGGATTGATGTGGTTAGGATTCTTGAGCATTGTTTTTATCATTCTAGGTGGCTCAATATCCAACCTTTTGGAACTTCGATGTCTTGGGCAGTTTCACCCTCGATCCTTTCAAATTCGTATCGTATTTCATTACATCAATGCACGTATATTTAGTAGAAGAAAACAAGAAATGAGCTTCCTCAGGCATCAACTTGAGAAAAATACAAACTCCGCTGTACTTCAAACATTACAGAGGCTGCTGAAAGACATGGTTTTCAAACTTATTAGGGATGATTCGACCAAGATATCTAGGCCTCCGATTTCGTGTAGTAACGGAGTGCAACGGCGACACCCAAGATGATCAAGGGGATTAAGAACTGCAGAAGTTTGATGACGAATTCTGATGTTTTGTCCTGGTTATAATGAGGCTGCTTAGGAGGAGTGTACTTCTTCTTGGAGGGGATGGTGGCCGCATCAATCTCCCCAATACACCACTCCTCCATCATCGACTTAGCATTGTCGCTGTGGCCGACATCCTCAAAATCATCGGTTGCATCCTTCCCTGCAGCCACAAAAGTAAGAAGAGGCGAGAATCCAACACAGCTTGATATCTTGTGTATGCAAAGGATGTTCTGCAATTACTTACCTGTTGAAGATAACAAAACATCGTCACCACCAGGATGATCTTCCAAGAATTTAGTCACGTCATAGACCTGTTCATGTTTTACTCGAAATGAGGAGGGCTCGGAGAGAACCAATGTGCAATGCAAAGTACAGATAGCATATATTGCATGATGATGCTTACCAGGTTCAAGATATATCATTCTATCATCATATTTTACGTGTAGCTTTGTTTTGTCGATTAAAATGGTCAGTCATAACCAGTTTGAGCATGTTAATATGATGAAGATCTCAACTAGAACTTGATGCTCCATAACCATGGGAACAGGAAATAGCCCAATTTAGCATATACAGATAAAAAAAAGACAACAGCAATAGATATGGTGATTGTATCTATACAGGAAAGTACGAGGTAGGAAGAGCAAATAAAGATTGTGATTAAGTTAAAGCAACAATTTGGTCAAGAAAAGGAAATCAAACTTTTGGGAACAGCTAAAACTCATAACTCTGCTTGAGTTATGAATCTTGCATCAAAGTCATCTCCTTTCGTGTAAATCATTCAAAAACATGGACCTTCCAACTTAGATATAGAAGCAGAAAGTGTACGAGTCCAGATTCGTAATTGCATAACTTCAAAATAGATACATCAACAACAGGAAACAGAGTTTTCGAATTGGAAGGCTGCAGTTTGAACAAGAAATCTTGAATCCTAATCTCTCAGTCTCACTAGAAGCTGAGGATGATGTAAAGAGCTCCAAAGATGCATATACGATAGGACAGCAGTTTGGAAACAAGGTTGAATTGGTAGACCACAGGCACAGCATCGCGAGTAATATCTCGAATCACAAAATGGACCTTTCAAATTGAGTTTTACACAATACTAGAAGCTGAGATTACATAAAGAATATCAAGAATCATAATCTCTCTTCTGTTTTCAAGATAAAATGAATTTTTACAACTTTGAGAATTGCATACACATGATTTCGAGGAATCTTGGCCTCTGTTCCATAGCATCACTCTTACTTGGTCTGATCAGAGCCGACATACAAAATTGAACTAAAGTAACAACCATAAAATCAAATGCTATCTCTCTCTCTCTCTCTCACACACACACACACACACATCACTCATCAGTAATGCATCCTAGAGCCGATGGAGCATGCAGTCTTCTAGTTCACAAAAACATGCCAAGAAAGTAAACATAGTCGACCAATCATAAGCCGCTAAACTAAAAAGGAAAGGGGAAATAAAACATCCCCAAATCTAACTAAAACTCAAAAAACCCTGTTGAAGAAACGACCAAAATCGGATCTTTACCACGTCCAGACATAACAAACACAAAAGGGTTCGTTACAAACATCATCAGAACTTCGAAAAGTAGTACCTTTCCACCAATGACAAGCCAGCAATCCTTGCTAGTGTTGTGCTCGGAAACCTCAGCAAGAGTAAACACTTTAGCCATTGATAAAGAGGCTCTATCAAAATGGAAGAAAATGAAGAATCAAAGAGACGAAGCCTTCTCTATTCCTGAAGAATGCGTGTGGCAGAGCCTGTGTGGGTCGGGTTAAGGTAGATTTAAAATTGTAGGGTTGGTGAGATGGGCTGTGAAACTCAACTATCACCGTATTTTCAACCAACCAGCCGGTAACAGTGAAATAGTGGGCTGTGGATTCCAATTTCCACAACACCCTTTCAGTTTACATAATCAATGTTTTTGTTCAACGGGGAAAATAAAACTTTTCATCTGTCATTTTCTGACTTTGTCAACTCATATTTTTTGTTATATTTACTTTTAAATTTATTTGTTTTTTTATTATAATTCACAAGTTTTAATTAATTGATCAAAATATAAAAATATTAGAGACAATTTTGTGAGAGCATGTGTCTTACAAAAATTGTATGAGATGAATCTCTCAAGATTTATATTATAAAAAAATGGAGAATAATTGATTCAGGATTCAAAAAATAGTTTAATTATCAATTCAGAATTTCAAAGATGACGATCAAATAATTTTCAATCTAGGGCTTAATATTGAGGTCCTAGATTGAGAGTTGTATAATCTGGTCCTGGATTGAGGAATTTTGTAATATTTCAAATCCTGAATTGGAAATTTTGGGATTCTAAATAAATATTTAAACTATTTTTCAGATTTTGATTTGATAAAACTCCAAAAAAAAATTATATATAATTTAATAAAAACTAAATGCATTTACTGATATATTTAATCATTAAAGAAAAATAAATCATTTACTATATAAATATACTTCTCTTATGCAAATTTTTGCCAAAATATTAATGAACTATTAATATTAACTTATTTCACTAACTTTAATACTCATGTTTTATTCATTTATCTACAAATTTCATTAAACATATACAAACAACTTTCATTAGTCAAAACTCAAATAACTCATAAATTATTTATTTATTTATTTTACAATCCTCCAAAAAAAACTGTCAAAACAACCTACCTTCTCCAATTACGATTCAACAAAAAAGAAATAGTTGGGCGATCTATTTCACCAACCACAATAATCTATATGCTAACATATTTTGGGTCAACATAAGTAATTACTACATTAATGTGGCCACTTTTAGATGGAAGTAATAACTAAAAAATGGCTGGTCACAAAATTGTCAGGTGCAATTAAAAAGAAAAAAAAAAGTTTAGCATGAATTTGAATTTGAGTAGGCATGAGGCAGGCTGTGAGAAGTGATGATTATGGCACAATTATGGCATTAATTGTGGATTGTCAAAAAAAAGTTTACTTTCCATTAATAACTTTAATTATATGCACATTGCACATTGATTAAAGGCTCAATCAATCATTTTCCTGAATGTAAAGTAGATTATATCTCTCTGTACCAATTTAATTATCTCAGTTTCATTTTTTATTTATTTCAATTCATTAATTTCAATTCTAAAAAATGTAATTTTTTCACGCTCAACAATCAAATATTAATTTCATTCAACTTATTCTACACTCACACTTTTTATTATTGTATCGAAAGTAAATGGAACTATTAAGCCGGAACAGAACGAAACAAAGGGAGTATTTTAGTCTTAATTTTTAGAGTAACCATTTTTTTAAGTAAATGAAAATTTTAGCCATCTTTATGAACTAATCATAATTTTGGCCAAAAGTACACATTTTCATATTGAAATCAATTTGATTTTGATTTGAAATTAATAATTATGTCAAATCTAATATTAAATAAATATATAACGTTTTTTAATAGACAAATATATATTAAAATTTAATAAATTAAATATCTAGTAGCACCCGGGTTGCGTTCGGTCGTACCGGGGTGGCACCCGGCCGCACTTGATTACTCCTATGTCGACAATTAATTATATATTGCATTCGATCGCTCCCGAGTGGACCATTAATTATATAAATAATTCTTTATTATTTTTATTTTTTTTTTGGCATGGGTCACGCCCAAGTCACATCCGAGTTGCACACACTTCCTCACACATCCACTCTCTTAAACATACTTACACACCTACTGTTGGGTTTTTAGGTTAAAAATTATCTTACCTTTTTATGTTTTGATGTGTCAAATATGTATATAAATTATCTTTAGGAAGTATTTCTAGATTAACTTAATCGGTACAAACTTGTAATATCCGCTTAGGATGTTTATCGAATTGTAAAGAAGCTGATCAAGGCAAATTGAGCTTAAGATCGAAGCCACCAATTTGATATTAGTGAAGACAAGAAAAAACAAAGGGAGTGTTTGGTTGGTGGGTTTCAGAATCAGGGAATGGAATGATTCCGAAACCCACCGTTTGGTTTGTGGGTTTCATTCCGAAGGGAATCATTTGATTCCCAAATATATGGGTATCCCCATTCCCCACCATATTTGTGGGTTTCATCTTTGATTCCCAAATTCCATTCCAAAACTTTTTCTTATTTCATATAAATATATTATTTTTTAATACTAAAATTAATTTATAATTAAGATAATAATTAAAAATATAAATTTTAATATTATTTAAATAAGAAATATTATAATTACAATTTATATTAATTATAATATTATATTAATATATTTTAAAAATAATAATAAAATTGAAAATCTATATAATAATATTATTATTATATTAATTATAATACTTTATAGTTAAGTAATTCACATATAATTATATTATTTTAAATATTATTATTATAATATCAAATATTAAATTTAAATATCATTATTATAAAATTTGCAATATTATTCTAATATATCTTAAAATAATAATTTAAGATTAATATATTATTATAATAAATATATTAATTTATATAATTTATTAAAATTATATTATTATTACAAATTTACTAATATTATTATAATTATTTTTTATTTTATTAAAATTTTAAATTCCTATATTTATATTTTTTATAATTTTTATTTTATTTAAATAATATTTTAGCTCTAATTCCATTATTCATTCTTCCATATGATTCCGGAGAGTTAACCAAACATATTTATTGGAATCCCTAAACCCATACCCATTTCCTCTACTTTCAAACTCATACCCATAGTGATTCCGGAGAGTTAAACCAAACGCTCCCTAAGACTCAGGCACGAATGAGCGAACTGAGAAGAATTTCAGCCTGAAGCTTACCACTCAGATATGAACTTACATGACATGAACAAGTCGTAACTGCGACCTTCAAATTCGCTCATTTTCAAAAGGAAAACCATTCTTACTCAAGCGAATCTCCAAACATAGACTCCTAGAGTTCAACTGCCCTGTTCGAGGTTGTTTGTAATAGCTTACCGTGCTCTAATCTCTGGACACGAGACTCATAGCTTCTCAACTTGAGTGTTTACTTTAGTGTTCTTTCTCTCCAAGAATGATCACAACAGTTACAACTATCTCCAAGTTGTTACTATCACAGATGTTCTGCCACAAGTTCATAGAGTTCCGAGAAGATCTTAAAATCTCCCAACTTTTGAGTGTGCCCACACTCCCTTTCTGAGTGCCAAAGGAGGACGAAACCCTGGGCAAGTGAGCAAGTGGACTGGTGGACACGGACATTCACCAGCTTGCGATAGATCATAAGGACAGACTATAATCCTAAGGCTAATATATTCTGGGCTAATGCCTGAAGAGAGGACGTAGGACAGTTGTCTGAACCTCTATAAATTCTTGTGTTCTTTACTGCTTTATTTATTTCTGCAAGAATTTAAAACTCAACACTATCTCGTGTTGTAGTATATCCAAACTTGATACTAATCACACTCGCAGACCAATAAACCTTTTAAAGAACCAAACTTGTTAAGAACCACAAGTTTGTATTTGCAAGAACTTGCTTTTAATCTTCCGCTGCACATACTCGACAAACTCTGATTTCAGGACCAACAAGTGGTATCAGAGTGGTTGGTCTTTACAGACTAGCTACTTTGAGTCACCAAGGACCAGATCTAGTTGTTCTTGCAAATATTTTTTTTGTCTAGCGAGCATGTACCTTGACGAACAATGTCAAGCTCCCACCATACCAGGCGGAGAAGTTTGCCGCATGGAAGAAGAGGTCTATCATAGTACTCAAAAGCATACATCCAGAAATTGTAGATGTTCATCGAGAGAGGTCCCATCAAGATTCTCAAGGCCAGCACTCGTACTGGAGATCAAGACGGACCAGACATGGTCGAAAAGCCTTATAACGAGTGGGCCTATGATGACAAGAAGAGGGCCTAGCTGGATTCTGTCACACACGAGCTGATCTTTTCAGCTTTATTTGATACCCTTGAAGAGGAGGTGATGCAGTTCAACAACACCAATGAATTTTGGGACTACCTCGAAGGATTGTGTCAAGAGTCAAAACAGATGAAGAGCAACAAGATTCAAATGTGTGTGGTTAAATATGAGTCCTTTCAGAGCGATGGAGAACTAGTTCAACCCTATTGTGAGTGAACCGAGGGCACTGGACATGGTATACTCAACAACAGGTCTTAATGCCATCCAAAATGCCTAAACAAGATTGTTTTGTCAAAACAACCAGTCTAAAAGAAAAGCAATTTGAGTTGCCAGTTCACTAAGTTAGAATGTTGAAGATGCAACATATTTCGTAAAAAAGGATGTTAGATGAAGATCAAAGAAGACATTTCACACTAACAAACCAACCGTTCGATCCAACTTGATAAAAGAAGTACCCTCAACCTCTACCTCCTACCAGAAGGAAGATGAGAGCTCTGTTGAAGAGCTTGAAGAGCAGATGAAGAGATTGGTCAAGCTCCTGGAGAAACCTAACACAAAGTCAACCAGTTGACAACCTGATGACAAAAGGTTCGTGAAGAGGGCCCCCAGGTCCTGTTTTGAGTGCAACTCCCCTGATCACCTGAAGTTCGAATGTTCGATGGTGGACAAAGAAGAAAGAGAGTGACTCAAACAAATCTTCGACCGATGAGAGTCCAAGGCGGCTGCCAAAGCAATGCTATCAATGATGGAGGTACCTGATATACCCGAAAACAATGATAAATACTACACGTCAAACAGAGAGTCGGAGGAAGAAGCTCTGTTGGTGTTCATGGCCACCATCAGAGAAGAGGACGATGCTACAGAAGTTGAATCGGCCTTACCCGCAACTGGTGATGAGGTAACCAATACTCTACTAGTTTATATTCTATCTGCATGCATCTTAGAGGACTCTGAATCATTTTGCTCCAATTAAGATAATATTTCCCTCGATCTTCTTATCAAAGAATTTTCTAAATTTCATGAGCTAAAAAAATCTTACAACCACTGTGTAAGATTGTTGCATTGAGAGTATATAAAATAATTTATATGTTAATATAAAAAAGATTATTATAGTAAATACATACACAAGAAAAGGTTGTGAAGAATATTCTGGCAGGAGGAGTTGTTCTGTATTTCTCTTGTTTGTTCAAATGGGAACTCCATGCATCTATGACAGCACTCTTGACGTATGTTTCAGGCTTTAAGCTTGTTATATTTGATCTCATCAAGGTTCCACATCCATCATAATAGACTTCTTCTTATTTCCTAAAATGCAAGTATTATGATTAAAAATGCAGGATAATAACACTATAAATGAAACATAGATATTTTATAAAATTCCAGATCCATCACAATAGATATCTTCTTTCCCAAAATGCAAGTATTATGAGTAAAAATGCAGGATAACAACACTATAAATGAAACATAGATATATCATATGTTGTTATTCATTCATTAACTTACAGATTATTCTCCTTTATGAACAAGATTCATGCATACATTTGCTTCTCTTCTAGAGTCAGAGCTTCTCCTGCTTTTATAGCTCTTTCATTGAATGGTGACATCAACTTTGTAGGATTTTTTCTTTCTGCAGTTGATCGTTTCACCATTGCATGCTTTGTTTGTGATAAGCTGTAGAAACATTGAGCAAATAAATTTGTAATTACACCCTAAGGTGGTCGAACCCACAGGGACAATGCAACGAAATCATCTCATGTACTGGATATAGTTTTTATATTCTTTGTTTGAGTGAACCAATTTTCAGAAGAGGGTTTTGTTTTTCAAAGCAGAAATAACTTTTGGAATAAAATTCAACAAATAAAAAGCATAGATTCTAGGGAAATCAACGAATCCAATTCAACATGCATAAACAATCAATCCAAACCCAAAATAATTATTAAGGTGGGAAATCTGTTAAATTGGAAATAATTCCTTGATTAGGCAATTAAAACCTATATTACTAGAGAGTGAATTTCACCTTTTGAGTCCCAATAACACAAACTAGCCAATCTCAATAAAAATAAAGATTTGAAAACCCTACAACTGAATCTATCTTTTGAGACAGAGAACAATTGTATCAAAATTCTATTTTCCTGTTATTAATTATCTCCTCTCGGTCTCAAATTAATAACTATAAACCTAATCCAATTTTCATCTCTCGATCCTTCAATTGAAAATAGATTTTGGATTGAAAACCATAGAATTTGATCCAATTAATTAAGGGTTTGGAAATAATCGAATTAACACATGCCAAAAAGGATGGTGAAACCCCTAGAACCTGTTAAGGGTTCTAGCCTAACATATTAAAATCACACATTACAAAAGATGTAAAGAAACTTACTTGAATCATTAAAGAAATAGGAACCTTGAAGTACTTGAATGTCTTGAATCAAAAGCAACAATAAAATAAAGAGTACTGGAAAAATAAAGAGTTTTAATGCTGAAAATAATGATAAAAGAGATGTAAAAAATGAAATTAAAAGACCTAATCTTTGAGCCTAACAAGTCCTATTTATAGGGGGAGAAATTAAATCTTCAAAAGGTAATGGCTTGCGAAGGAAAAATCTCCAAATTAGGCAAAAATTTGCTTTTTCGGCGCACGTGTCTATCGACGGGCTGCATGTCGATCGACACGACTGCAGATCAAAGTCTCCCAAAATTTGTCCTCTGTCTCGATCGACGGGGGCCCTGTCGATCGAGACAGAAACCTATGTGTCGCCCGAGATTCCCTCCTTCGACTCCTTCTGTGCAATCTCACGGTTTTGGCCATAACTTGTGCTCCCGAACTCCGATTGACCCGATTCCAGTTGTGTTGGAAAGCTAACTTAAATATCTTTCTACTTCAATGCTCTATTAGGTCAGATTCCAAGTGTGGAAGAATTCTTGACTGTTCCTTTGGACATCAACTGCTTTCGGTACGGGTTTTCATTAATTTTGGCCTCAAACCTACAAAATCTGAGCACGACAAGCATAATATCCCCTATAAACAATTCATGCTCGATTATTAACAAAAAACTCAAGTAAATGCAAGAAACCAATAAGAAAACAATGTGATAAGTGAAGTAAAATACGAGCTTATCAGTTCGCTCCTTTTCAGTGGTTGTTTTTCCTTCACGGTTTTCATCTTCTTTCCTTTCTTGATTCTTTTGTTCTTTTACAGTCTCCATATGAATAAGATTGGATTAATTGTATGATACTGATACATATTATGTAATATCCCCAATTTTAAATTAAGTTAATTATAGCTTAATTAGGGATTAATTAGAAATTTTATATGGGATTTATGGATCAATTAAATTAAATTGCTCGATACGTCGGTTCGATCCACGTCATTGCATGCATGTTCATTTTATATACAATTATGCCTAAGTGTATTATTTTGAAAATCCTAGATGGCCATGCACACGAGTTTTACATTAGAAATCGGGCATGATAAATTAAGGTTTCTAGTATTTATTTGAGCCATTTTAATTCCAACTTGCACCCAAATGCTTCGTTTCATAAACCGAGCTAGAGATTGCTAGATATTAATTTATGGAATTACTAGAAATGATCTAATTGAGAATCCGAGGTCCGTAGAATTTTTTGTCACAATTTGAGTGACGTTGTTGGGGCGAAAATCCCTATTTTAGAAAATATTGAAATCGTACCGTTGTGTAGAAATTATATTTAGAGAATTTCTACGTTTATCCATATTTTAATTTGGACAATGTATGTCGATTTATAAATTTGCAAAGGTTGAATAATGATATTTATTACTTTAACGAACATTTGTGAAACTAAGAAAATCGACCATCAATATCGTGACATGTGTCACCATATTATTGATGCCACTTGTCACCACATGTTTGGGCCAACAAGCCCCTATACCCTATACTATTAATGAGATTGTATATGAGGAGGATAGATTCATTGCATTTCATCTCTTCCACTTATTTTTTTCTCAATTCCCGTAGCAACCATCCCGCCACCCTCCAGTGCTGCCACTGTATTCTCCATTTTCCGGCCGGAACAGTCAAAATCAGGCGATGGTCATATAATACAAAAGAAATTACTCGTCAAGAGCTTTCCGAGGAGTACTTACACGCCCAAATCCATTGAGAAACGAGAGAGTTATCGCTTCCAAAATTTTCCTGCGCAGGTTAGTGCGATTTTGCAATTTTCGGTTTCAAATCATGTTAGATCTTGAAACAAACTTGATATTCATGTTCCTTGTGACTCTAGGATAAATTTAGTGCCTTTTGATCATCCACCCATCATCATTTCGTCGGATTTTCGCCGGAAAAGTTTACATTTTCTCTCTCCTCGTTGCACAGCCCCTGCCCAGCTGCTCGCTGCTGTTTTGCATTTTTTCCTCCAACTGAGCAAGATTCAGGTGATGCTCATAAAAGATCAATTAAAGTAAAAACTGAGGGCTTTCAAACGAAACCAAGATCACCTGATTCCGTTAAGAAATGATCGATTTATAGCTGTCCAAAGTCAGGCTGCCGGTAAGGTGACGAATTAAATATTTCATCTCCGAATCATGCTTAAACCTCAATGTATCGATGATCTACTTATATATTCATATTTCTTATTACTTAGGGAACATTTTAGTACCAGTTTATCAACACCCCTGCCGCTGGATCGCCGGAGTTGGCCGGAAACTCCATTTGTGAGGTGAGGTTTTCCAACGTTTCTTCATGAGCAAGAATGCATGTTTTAATCCAATAAATCCATGTTTCTAGCTGGGTAGGATGTTATAAGTATTAATATATGTTGAATTTGAGTAGTGGGGGTGTAAAATGGCCGGAGGTAGCCGGAAAAGCTTTTATTTCTTTCTCTATTCTTGTACCCGCCACCACCAGCAACTGCTGCTGATTTTGCTTTTTCCGCCTGATACAGTGAGAATCTGGTAACGAGCATAAAAGACCGATTAAAGTACTCATAAAGAGCTTTCCAAAGAGTACTTATACTCCTGAAACCGATGAGAATCGCAAGATCTACAGGGCCACGAACAGGCTGCGTTGGTAAGTGAGCGTTTTAGGTTTTTGCCTCCAAATCACGATCAAACGTTAACGGATCGATGAACTAATTTGATATTTGTGTTCCATGCATTAGTTGGTTCTTCCAGTACATTTAGTTTGGAACAAACGCTGTCCAGTTGCCGAAAACCACCGCGAGTAGCCATTAACGGAGGTAGAATTTCTACTTTGCTTCACCACCATGTTATTGAATTTTGATCCATTTAAATCATGATTTGAGCATCCGATATTGTCCCTAGACATGTTTAGAGGTTGAGTACGAGATTAATTATTTTTCAAGTTAGTGGGTCCCGAACTTAATTATCTGTTAACCACGGATTGGTTAACTTAAATGAGAATGATTAGAGGAGTTGCATGAACTCTTCAACTTACGAATAATGCATGTTAAGATGAGTTTCGAGTTTAGTTAGTTGTTGAACCTTGATTTTATTTGTAGCACCAACTGAGATGAAAATTGTTAATCATTAGATATTCGCCTAACTTATTATACGTACTTATGTAGCTGATTGAAGGGAATAAAGGGTAGCTGATCTGGCTTTCAAATACTTGATTACTCGTTTATTCACCCGTGATATCTGTAAGATCACCAGGTGGGCTTTCCTATTAAACTAAAATGTGATTTCGGACCAAGAGTCCTATTTGCGAAAATTATGTGAACATGTTTTGTTTTAAGTTGAATTGTCATATCTGTGTACCTTTTTGTTTTGCATTACCTATCTGTCCTCTAAGCTGGGAAGACAGCTAGAGAGTATATGTGAATTCTGAGCCGGGGAATACGGCCAGAGCCTTGGGCATTTTAAATGTCAAGGTAATTATAAACGATCGGATCTCGTGTCTCATTGAGCCGAGATTAGTGCACTCTGGTGTCAGACCTGGTGGAAGAAAGGTTCCACCAAATAGGCTGGTCACCGTGACTATGGAAGTAGGCCTGCTTCCTAGTCACACCCATTAAAACAGATAGTGTATGTGGAAATAAAACCAAGCTTGGTATTGTGAAATAAAATGATTTTGATAAACATGGAGATATTTCTTAATAGCAAAACCCATGTGTTATCGTTGGATTAAGATATGACAATTTTAAATGTATACATGTATTTGGCAATGTGTCCACTGGGTACGTAGTACTCAGCCCGTACATTATTTCTAAAATGTGCAGGTTGAGCCAGGAGGAGGAACGTGGAGGTGTGTGAGCAAGTGAAATTAGTGGTGACCGTTAGGTCCCATTAACGAATAAAAGAGATCTGGTGTAATTTATCCTGAGATATGCATCTTCATATGCATATCTCCGCTACGCAACATATTCTGCTGCATTGAACCTCTGACACGTTACTCTTTCCCAATTTCTGTATGTTGATTGTGATTCGAAATACCGTACTCTTGTTTTGAGCCTATGAATTGCTTTGATTCATAACACTCCATTCTCGTACTTGATTGTGTATGTTTGTTTTGAATTTGGATAATTGTGATTGTTGTCCCTTTCTTTTCTCCAATTATCCTACCGTCACGTCCCTAAATTCGAGAAAGTAAATGGGGGCGTTACATACTATGTTAAATTTTATACTGCATATACCATTTTTGTCAGTGTTTCATCATCTTGGTTTTCTGCTTCTTCACCAAATTCTTCATTCAGATTCTCAATCACGAATGTTATTTTCTTGTTGCAGTCTTGTTCCATCTCCTTGTTTGTATTCTCTTCTTCTGTCTCCTTGTCGGTGGTAGTCTCTTCGGTCTCCTTGTCGGTGTCGGTCTCTTCCATCTCCTTCTGTTGAGGTTCTTCTTCCAACTGTTTCTCTACAATAGTTTTCTCGGCTGGTTCATCATCATCGAATTCATCTTCATCATTTGTTTCATTCTGCTAATAGAGAAATCATTTTAGTTATCATATATTGCTACTTAATCTACAATATTTGCAATGTTCACATCGTGTAAATATTTTGCATTTTACCTTGATTTGTGGTATACCCAATCTGAAGTGCAGTGGTTGTGGTTGTAGAGATTTAAGAGTTCCGGATTGGTTTAAGGAGTGTTTTGCTTCTATTGCATGCAAAATTGTCTCCAGACTTTTCAACCAATTTGGATTGCTCCATTCATCTGCCATCGGAGGATTCTGGCTTGAAGATGCATTCTCTGCTTGTTCTGTATGAACAATTGAAGATTGTAAACCTAGAAGATTCCTGGAAGTTTCCACAACAACTTTGAAACTTATATTTTGATGAATCTGTGTATGTGCATCCTTGATCATAATAATAAGTTTTGACATTGAATCTGCCATTGTTTTTGCTGTTTTTATGATCTTGTCTGTGTACTGGTCAGCCTCAGACATTGCACCCTCTTCTTCATCTTGCATGGTATCCTTTTCACTTTTTATTTCATCATTCTTCAGATTGGGTTCTCCAGGATCAAATCATTGTGCAATGTGTCCATTTCCAAATCCTCCACTTCTTTTATCAGCTTTTTGTCTTGCTCTCAATAGGGAACTTGTCCATGATCTCAAATGGGGTAAGTCCTTTGAATAAGACGTGTATAAAGTTCCACTCTATCAACATAGAAGAGCTATTATGGAAGAGTAATTTATAATTAGTATATTGAATAGAATTATACACAGTAATACATAATTGAAAACAACTAAATGCTGAAAAACAATAGATTAATGAATCATCAACATAGAAAAGCTTTTAGAGTATAATGCATGATACTTACTATACACATAAAAATGAAACATATACTTACAATTGGCAATAAGGTTTGTCCAGTGAAATAGACATTTTCCTTTTTTGCCCAATTGTCCTTGTGTCAAATGAGGGCAGTCAGCATGTATCTGCACTAGTTCAGATTGATGATGTGAGATGTGGACTCTAGTTTGTCCATGATCTTTGGCTTTATGTTCCCGTCAGCAGCATTCTCAATCAGACTATGTTCTAAAAGAACCAGGAACAGTCTCTTGAACCAATCCCCCCATCAACTTCAGATTTCAATGCTATCGCAACATCTATCGGACGTATGCACCCTTTCAGACGATCAATTTTGAAGCACATTCCTTCAGCGATGGGGATTCATCTGATTTCCTTCTTCTGTGAATCTCTTTAGGTCCCTTTGGCATTCCAAAAATGACCCAGACGTTGTCCTCTGTCATATGGAGCTTGTTGTTTTCTGGCAGTATTAGACTACAACTTCTTGTATAAAAAGAGAATATGCACTTGTAAACAATCTTTGTTGGTATTTCGTTGATATGCAGATGGAATATTTGCATAAAACCCACGTCTTCTATTGTCTTCTTTTGTGCATCATTCAACTCCAATAGTGCTTTGATGAAAATATCTGGACTATTATTATTGTGATTCCGGATCCACAAATTTTGTTGTTTGCTATTTTTTTGGTTGTTCCTTTGATTGAGGAATCTTCTTAGATGTTGATTCCTTTATTCCTTTGTCTGCCTTTTTATTTGTTGTTTTTGCGCCTTTTGCATCTATAAGATGAATTAATACATAATCAGAGCAAGTATTGATCTATAACATTCATTTTATTGACATTTATATGCATTTTTTCATATAAACATGTTCATTATTATACAACATGCTATTTGTGTGCTAGTAATAAGAAGCATTTTATCATTGTTCATGTTTGTTACGTTTTACTTCATTTTATGGTGTAAAATATACATTAAACTCATCAACTTTTCTTTATTTTTGAATTTATGTGATTTTTGGAGGGAAAATCATATCAACCTTTCTATTGGTTGTTCTAAGGTGAAATATATGCAGAAAAACAGATTCACTCTTTTTTATTTACGATTAGACTAGATTTTTAGAGGCAAAACATAGATTTACAGTTATTTCCAAGATATTTAGGGTTCGTCGTGCTTTATATTACATTTTTACGCAATAATACGTGCATATCATCTACCCAAACATCGATATACATAATTATTTTCGTAATCAACTTATTCGTTTAATATATCAGTTAAATATTCAAATATTCTTATGATTCTAACGTTTAATGCTTAAAAACCTCTAAAAATTGAATATTATACGTGCGGATTCGTTAAAATGAGAACAAAACCAAAAAACTCACCCGCAATTGAAAGAATAGTGTCTGATATGATATAATCGCTCTCTCTCTCTCTCTCTCTCTATATATATATATATATATATATATATATATAGAGAGAGAGAGAGAGAGAGATATGATATGATATGATGCCCACCTTATGTGAGCGACCCGTGAGCACCATGAATATTAAAATATGCAAGTTGCAATATATAATTAAAAGATGTTGCATAATCTGAAAATAAGAATTTGTAATAAATCTGCAGATAGTGAAACATAAATGAGAAAAAAAGCAATATAATTGTAAAATTTCATAGAATTAGATATAATACAAAAAATTATCACAACAAGGAAATAAAAAATAGTATGTGTAAAAATCACTGACACCACTACTTCCAATGTTGCTAGAATTGTCACAATTTTTTGAATCATGGTTTGTCATTTGCTTCCACTTACTGCAACGCTTCAAAGGTCCGATCTTTCATTCTCAATGTCTTTTCTTTGTATGAAATCTAGAGACTACCACTATCCTTAGTCTTCATGATCTCAGGTGGATGAATATCAGCATTTCCTGAATCTATGCTCCATAAAATTTTTGTAACATTTCAAAGAGCCATTACAAATCAGAGTAATTTCAATTATAATATTAAACAAACAATTAATGATTTGCAATGAATTTGAAAAATGAGAAATATAAAAGTAAATACATTATTATTTATATGATATTAAATTATAAGAGATAGTGCATGGATTTATGGAAGTAACAATGATGCAAAATCACAGTTCCAAATTGTTGGAGTAGTTTTAATATCTATCTCGAAAAGTAGTTGGCTAGTGGGTTTATGAGACAGGGTCGATTGTAGTTCAATGGAAGTGGATCAAGCCGTGTAAGTTGAGGAACTCGATGAGCAGTTCGAGTTGGCTAGATATGAAAAAATATGGTGCATATCTTGTTTCCTTGTTAAACAATATATTTATCCTTATTATTAATAGATTTGGATATGAATAAATCTATTAGAGATAGATTTAGATTTAGATATATCTTACCACATCTAGGTTTTATATTCCTCATGTATCTAGGAATATCTCCCTATATATACCCCGGCTCCCCACCAGTTGTAATTGTCTTACTTTGTATTTTCTTCACCATAATAATCACCGATGAGGCTTGAAGAGTGGACGTGGAGCATAGCTCGAACCACTATAATTCTTTGTGTTGTTTATTTTTTTTCTATTTGTTATTTGTGTATGCAATCGCTTCAATTTACAACAAATTCAGTACAAATTAATCATTTTTCATATTTTAAAATACTGAATTATATTATATGCCCTATGACTAAAAATGTGCAACCTACCAATGTAATTATATAAATTTCCATAGCCGTAATTATAGTCAACAATCACATGTTATTTAATAATTCTAATTTTAAATCAGTAAAAAAATCGACAAATAATTAACTCTTAAAATGTGGGTACATCAATTTGAATTTTTATGTTTTATGCTAAAATATATATAATGTGGGTATATAAGTTCGATTTTTTTTCTAATTAAATTAGAATTATTTATATGTTAAAATATATATAAAACGTGGGTACATCAAGTTGAAAATTTATACCATTTATCAAATCCATCAAACAATAACTATTATATATCTATCTATATATAGGGAGCGGATCCAGTGAGAAAACTCTTAACGTGAGAAAGTGAGAAAGATGCTTGATTGCATTCATGGTATTGCTTGATTGCAATGTTGCTTGATTGTGCTTTAGTTGTTGCTTGATTGTATTTTAGTTGTTGCTTAATTCAATATCAACCATTGATTTTTTTAGATCTGATGGACATGATTCATTCTTTTTTCTCACATGAGGGTTTTTTTTACATGATCCCTATATATATATATATATATATATATGGAGCGGATCCAGTGAGAAAAACCTTAACGTGAGAAAATGAGAAAGATGCTTGATTGCTTTCACGTCATTGCTTGATTGTATTCAGGTCATTGCTTGATTACAATGTCGCTTGATTGTGCTTTAGTTGTTGCTTGATTATTTTGCTGTTTGATTGTGTTTTAGTCATTGCTTGTTTGCATATCAGCCATTTATTTTTTTAGATCTGATAGACATAATTCATTCTTTTTTCTCACATGGGGATTTTTTTTACATGATCCCTCCTTTATATATATATATATATAGACTTGTAATCATATGTGAACCATCTGCCAGATGAGAGATAAGAACAATTTTAATCCATTCATTATTTTATTTGAAGGGCCATGATTAAATAACTTATTATATATTCTATATTTTATATTCCTTTTTTATTATTTTTGAAGGGTATTTTTGGTTTTGTAATCTTGCAATTAATATAAATGTTCCTTAAAAATCTCTTACGAGATTTCATTTTCCATATTTCCATAACAACTCCTAAATCATCTCCTATATTTCTTACGTTAATTTTCCTAGATTTATCTATCAAGTCACTTGAAATTTATTTTTTGTATTCAACACAGACAGATATGCATCGACGACAGCTAGAGCAACAACAACAACATCTGCACAGCGTCAACACCACGATGGTTGGGAGTTGGATGTCTTCCTGCGTGACTTTGAGGTGGCGCAGCCGGTCCACGACGTCCAGAAGAGGGCGATTCATGTCGTTGAACGACGACACGATCGGAGCGTCGATGGACCCTCCTCCGACGACGGGAACGAGAGCTCGGCTGCTCTACTGCTCGGATTAATGATATTCTTCTTTTTTATATGTTGTGTAATTTCTGTCGACGGTCCTTTTGGTTATTTTTAATATTAATTATTTTTCAAACTTTTTTAGTTTGAATTATTGCAGATTTTACGCCTGTAAATGTGCAGTATAACGATATAATAGTTGCAGTACTCTGATAATTTGAATTCACATAAAGAGTTTTGTTAAGATTAGTTATTTTTTTAAAAAAATTCTATGTTGAATTATTGCAGATTTTACGCCTGTAAATGTGCAGAATAAAGATATAATAGTTGCAGTATTTCTGATAATTTGAATTCACATAAAGAGTTTTGTTAATATTAATTATTTTTTCAAATTTTTTTCTATTTTGAATTATTGCATATTTTACGCCTGTAAATGTGCAGTATAACGATATAATAGTTGCAGTACTATGCTAATTCCAATTTACATAAAGAGTTTTTTAATATTAATTATTTTTCAAAACTTTCTCTATTTTGAATTATTGCAGATTTTTATTTTGAAATACTATAATTCAGAGAACCAATCCCATTAAATTAGGTAACAAATATAATTTAATTTTGAAATGTAGTATTTTAGAATTCAAATTCCACAAAATTAGGGGCTGAAAATCGTGCATATATAATTTTGATTTTAAAAAAATTATGTAATGCAATTTCTTCCTCTTAATAATGCAACTTTTATCTCTTAATACTGCAGCGAATTCGATAAAATTATGCAATAAAACTGTTCCGAAATTTTAGCAAATAAAATCGTGGGTATGATATGAGAAGTTAAAAGGTGCGTCACATTTACTAAAAAACCCTTTTCTGCAACTTTTTTCTTCTATTATTGCAGCGAATTTTCGCAGCTCAAAAATACATCTGGAGCGTCAATTTTCTTAATCAAATGGATAAGATCAAGTCTTATTTCACATATGTTGGGAAATTTGTCAAAGTTTCTCTCCCTCAGTAGCTACTTGTATAGATCTTAGTTTTGGTGGATCAAATCCTAAGTCCTACCAGCGTCAGTTGTCTCTAGATAGCTCTAGTTCTCAAATGTAAAGTCCTGTTTAGGTCTTTTGAGTTGTAAGTCGCAGCTGATCAAGACTCATGCTGACACTGTTCACCAGCATGAGAAGTGCTTACCACTGGTGACTGTTCACCAGTTGGGAAAAGTTTCATCAGGTGGCGGCTGACAAAGACTCGTGCTGACACTGTTCACCAGCATGAGAAGAGCTAATGACTGGTTACTGTTCACCAGTTGGGAAGGATTTCACCAGCAGGCGGCTGACAAATCCTACCAGCAGAATACGTGTTCTCACTGACACTATTCACCAGCGGTGAAGCCACCAGTCATGGGAGATTCCAAGAGTTAACATCAGACATATTGGTAGACTTAGATTGTGCCAGCGCAAGTCACCAGCAGAGACTGCCAGCACAAGATCACCAGAATGATCTACCAGTCGGATGTTACCAGCAGAATTCCAGATTCTCTCTCCCAGAGTCTTAGAGACAAAAAGAAGATTCGTCGAGGAATTAACTGACAGAGTATGACTTTAAGGAGGATACCTTAAAGTCCATCAGTTACAAGACACCAGTCTCGATTCCTCGTACTGACGAATAGTGCCGTTCTGACATAAAGAGATCAATGTCAGATAAAGCGGACAAAAGTATGGCACTTTCCGGAAAAACATACCTGCCGCCGTCAGAAGGACATGCGAGGACAGAGACCTTTTCCGGATGTGTCCAAACGGCTAGAAGATTTGAATGGGATCCCGCGTCTATAAATAGGTCGGAACCACCAACATTTAAGACGCTTGCTTCCTGACATTCAATAATCTTCTCCCTCGCTCAACTACCGAAAGTCTGAAACTTTATTGCAAGCAAGCAAAACACTTTCGAGGCTTTTCTTAAAGCTTACCGTGTGTTGATTTATTCAAACACGAGACTTCAAGCTTCCAGCTTGTAAGTTACTGATCTCTTTGGTGCTCTTTCTCTTCCGAGGAAGTTCACAGCAGCTCTTGTGCCAGCCAGCACTTGAGTTATCACGGGCAGTTTGCCGTATTGAGAAGATACGTTCTTGGGAGAACTAAACACCCAGTGAAGCTGTGGAGGTTGAAGTGACGTGCTCGCACTCCACCAGCTGATCAGAGTTGAAGAAGGAAACAAGGCCGGGAGCGGTTGATCTAGTGAACTGGTGGACGAGGCATTCACCAGCTAGAGATAGATCGTAGGACTCTTGTACCTGATTACTCTTAGTGAATTTCCAGTGCTACGACTGGAGAGTGGACGTAGATCAGTTGATCGAACCACTATAAATCCTTTGTCTTTATCAGTTTTCTGCATTACGTTCTTATTTTAAACCCAGCACCCAAGTGCTGGTGTATACTCTGAAAACTGATAACTGCGCAAACAAGGCCTAAAATATTCAAAGTTTTGAATCACCAGCAGACAGGTCCCAGTCAGTTGGTTAACCAGCAAGTGCAAGAAAACGTTTACTCTTTTATTATTTCCGCTGCAAACGTTTTATACTCTGAAAAACCGGGACCAACAACATCTAAGAGGTGGTTTCCACCATAGTGCACCCCTATATATATATATATACTATTTATACTTATATATGATTTAGTAACACCCAAAACTCATATTTAATTTTGGGCTTTATTTTTTAGGCCTTTTTCATAGATTAAAATGTTTATTGAGCTTTTGAAATATTAAAGGGTTATTATTTTTATATGTTGGGCCTTTTGAGCCCTAAGCTCGGTAAGCTACGAATTTAATTATAGGCTCAACTCTAACTGAATTGAGATAAATAAACTCTCTAGAATATAGAATTGAACGATTTGAGTCTAGAATTTTCATTTTACTAGATTTGAAATTTTGGCCATATTATTAAGTATTCTTGTAATTACCAAATTAAGAGAATTAGTTAAGTTATTATTATTATTACTTTTATTGTTAATTTATTTATTTATTAAGTTTTCTTTACCAATCACATAAATAAATATATGATTTATATCTTTCCACCTCATTCTCTTTTCCTCCACAAAATAGGTGTGTTCACTCTCAACTTTCTTCTCTTTCTCCCTCTCATGTTGTCTCTCTCTGCTCTCTCTCAGTCTCTATCTCCTGGTGCCACTAGCTGCTCACCTCCGGCCTCCTCATATGTTTGAACTCGTATCTTCATTTCCTAATATTTTGCCCAACTCATTTCTAGAGATTTCGATTTCAAGCTCCAAAGTTTCAGACTCAAATGGGTTAAATCTTTGTACATCCAAATTCTATTTGTCATGCTTTATTTTGATTCTCCTCCTTTAAGCATGACTAAATCTAATAAAAAAATGGTGCTGCTTTTATTTAATTGATTCTCTGTAATAGTTTTTGATTTAATTAGCTATTTAAGTATAAATCTTTGGTGTTTAAGAGTTGAGTTCTTCCAATCATGATCTTTGTCTACACTTTTGAATGTATTCTCATGAATGAGGTGTGCTGTTCGTGGAGTGTGTAAATATTGAGAGGTTGTGCAGATAGTGTATTGTGTCTGTAAGAGTGAGGTTGTGCGTGTGTTTGTGTACTAGTGTGTGTGCGTGAGTTTTGTGCTGTGAGTTGTGTGAGTTATTTTGTTTAGTTATTATTATTATTTTTATATTGATTCATCAATTTATTATGTAGTAATTTCAAATTTATGAATAATTTAATGAAATATATGGTATTTAGATGGTGTTGGTACGGTGTTAAATATGTGCATATTTTTATTTCTCAAATCTATTACTTTTTATAAATAATACTTAGTTTAGTGGACTATGTGTATTATATTTGTTATTTAGGTCAAATGCTCAAGTTTTCCATAAACTTTTCATTTTTTTAACTATTAATATTATCTAATTTTAATTGATTAATGAGTAGTTCAATTAATATTATTGTATGTGGATTGTGGGTTATGCGTGAGTTGTGTGAGTTATTTAGGTAATAACCTTAATTATACTTGAACTTATTAGTATATTTTGTCTTTCCAAATATATTGATAGATATTTTGCTTAATAAATTTGTTTAGCCATATGATTCCCATCAAAATATTCATTGAACCTCTCTTACTTTTACATCCAACTTCCTATTCTTGAAACTCCTTCCATTTCGTTTCTAACCTACATCGAGTTTCATTTATTAGAATATTAGTAGTTAAATAATTTTTATATTATAGTTCATTTTACTTCTCGAGCAGGTTATTTAGACTTAGTTTTATTTATGTAGGCCCAAACTCAAGACATTAGGTTTAGAGTGATCTTATAGAAAGTAAAGCTCCAGCTTTAAGCTAAGAGGTGGGTGATTTCTAAACCAACACGCGGCTTTCATTTTAAAATCGTGTTTATTTTATGAAATTCATGTCCATGTCAAGCATGCTCTCAAAAGTTTTCAATATGCTATGGATTGTATGAACTCTAAGGATATCCGAATATGGCACTTCGGTGCAAATATGGCGCTTCGGTGCAAATATGTTGCTTTCGAGCACAAATATATGTTATGATGTGATCACATTGAGTTCAATCCGTTATGTTCTTCAAAGCTATGATATAGGCCTGTGATGCCATAAGATATGTTAAATGTTTTAGCATGCAAATTCTTTATGACTGGACATTATTGTTAAAAGCAAATGGAAATGCCCACTAAGTGCCCTTTGCGCTCAACCCAAATATTTTAAATATTTTCAGGTACATGACGAAGGCAACTGCTGTGGTGGACGATGGGACCAATCCTTATACTTTTGAACAGTTGACTTATCCTTTTGCCTTGTCTAGTCAACTTTTGATGTATATAACAATTCTTTTGTTGATAAGAAATTGGTCATACTTATATGATTGTATCTATGCTTCCGTTTATTAGAAATCTTGAACTTATGTCCTCGTATCTTTTGTAATGGCCACCTAGTGCCCTTGATTTGAATATGATTGTTGATATTGAGGAAATATGTTCTATGTTTATTGGTTACTTTTAATTAGTCAATGTATTAATCCTTTTGTTGACTAATAAATTGTTGCACCAGCTTCAATTGGTCTTTTATGTTCTTGACACTTGATTGTTAATTGAATCAAAATTTCTATATCCAGGTTATATTTAGTTCTTTGACTTGTCAAATGCATTTCTTATTTGGCTTTTTGACTAGTAACCTTCATACATACTTATTGTGATTCGTCCAGGTGTCAAATTGATATAAAAAAAAAGAATTATTACAGTTTTTCTTTCTTCATTTCTTTCTTTTGTGTCTTTTTGGTAGCGTCCTGATCCTACTTCTGGGTCGGGGTGCTACAGCTTGGTATCAGAGCCTACGTTCTTTGTAGGATTGTATATTCTTGAAACATGTATGTTAATTGTTATATTTTTCCCCCTAATTACCTATGGTCCTACGTCCACGGCATGCCTCGTCATGAAAAGGTACTCAAACTCTCTACCTTCAATTAACAAATAAGCTTTTTAATTTTGGGCAATATGATACGATATGATTTATGATAAGCTGAAGGATTCTAGTATAATACATATATTGACAGATAGTTAGGATTATTAGTCCCTCATTTATGTTCGAATCTATATGGAGGAGTTGAATGTAGATGCTAGTAAGTTCCACTTATATTATAGATTTATAGACTCACTCGATGATATTAATGATTCTGAATTCTAACGTATAAATATGATATTGCCAATAAGATAAACGTGTGATAATGCTCATGTGGATTACACGAACCAGATCGTGGAGCTTTTAAGACTTCACCAACCCCCAGCATTCAAGAAGAATCACTAGATGTAGAAGAGTGGCTGCGAGACCTAGGCTCTATCTTCAAGTATATAGTCTTTAGTGGTGCTCAACGCGTGACATGTGTTGTTTACAAGTTCTCTGGAGACGTTGATCATTGGGGGGAATCTAATACAAGAATCATAAAGCCAGAAGAACTCGTCATTTGAGATGATTTCAAAACTATCCTCAAAGACAAGTTTATTCCAGAGAGCTACCATGAACGAAAGAAGAATGATCTTACAAACCTGCGATAAGGGAATTTGATAGTTGATGAGTACGATATGAGGTTTTACCAGTTATCTCGCTACACCCCACATATAGTTGACACTAATGAGAAGAACGCTCTTCGTTTTCGTGGAGGCTTGAGGGTCGAGATTATGATTCCTATAGCAGGGCGACGAACAACTATCTATTCCAAAATTTTGAGTAGAGCCTAAGTTACAGAATCCCTGTTACAAGTAGAAGAAAAGAGGATTGTGATAAAAAAGGAAAACGCAATTGGGACAACCACAAAAAGGAGAATTCTCGGAACAAGCAAGCTCAAATGAACCAACACCAAATCCTGTTGTACAAATTCCTGGACGACAAAGGGATAAACCAACATGACACTTGTGGGAAGAAACGTAATGGAACTTGTCTCTTGGAAAAAAAATGTTTACTTATGGTGCAAACCACGAGGACACAATATTTCAAACTATCTAAAGAGTATTGATCGTGGTAATAATCAAGCGTAATCAGAGGTACAACTAAGGTAACAATCAAGGCCAAAAACCCCGAAGAAACGCTCATGTTTTCATCATAAATTGTCAGCAAGCAACTCAAGAACCAGGAAATTTGGTAGGTATGATCAACATTTCAAATATTCCGCTACCTGCTCTTTATGATACTAGAGCAACACACTCTTTCATATCCATGAGAACTTGAGAGCAACTAGGACTACTAAGAGAAATAGCGATTCGTACATTAAAAGTAAGAAATATACCATCAGGTGAAACCTTAGCTACTAGTTCGTTTTGTTCACAGTTTGACCCATGCATCAACGTAAACTCGTGAAAGTCGGCTTGTCTATGCTAAAAATGAAAGATTTCGATGTTATTTTGGGAATGGACCGGCTAGAAGCTAATCATGCAACGATCAAATATTATGAGAAGGAATCACGTTACGATAACCAGATAAATAAACATTCATCTTCCACGACATGATGGTCGGTACTCTTATACCTCTTAAATCAACAATGAAGGCCAACAAGATGATTAGGTAGGAGTGTCAAGCCTTTTTTGTTAGTCTAGTAGCGAATAAGGGTCATGAAGTCGACATCAATGGAGTTCTTGTTTTGAATGAGTTTCCAGATGTTTTTCCCGATGAACTACCTGGTTTACCACCCGTTAGACAAGTGAAGTTTGCAATTGATTTACTACCTGGAGCTAACCTAACATCTAAAGCACCTTATCGAATGGCGCCCAAGGAGCTTCAGGAACTGAAAGTACAACTCCAAGAGCTACTGGAAAAAAAGGATTCATTAGGCCTAGTATGTCTACGTGGGGTGCACCAATCTTGTTTGTGAGGAAGAAAGATAGATCATTACCTATGTGCATCGATTACAGAGAGTTAAATAAGCTTACCATGAAGAATAAATACCCACTACCTCGAATTGAAGACTTGTTTTATCAGTTAAAATATGCTAGAATTTTCTCAAAAATCGATCTAAGATTTGGATATCACCGGTTGAAGGTGAAGGAAGACGATATATTGAAGACATCTTTTCGAACTCGTGAAGGTCATTATGAGTTTTTCGTTATGCCTTCTGGATTAAGCAACGCACCTGAATTTTTTATGGATTTGATGAATCGAGTATTTCATTAGTATTAAGATAAATTTATATTAGTTTTAATCAATGATGTACTTATCTTCTCTATAGAAGAAGAACACAAAGACCATAACATGTTGGAGATCTTAAGGTAGGAAAAGTAGTATGTCAAGTTCAACAAATGTGAGTTTTTGCTGAATGAAGTCATTTTTCTAGGCCATATAATCTCCGCTAAAGGCATCAAGGAAGTCATCGACCAATGTTAAGGAGATCCGAAGTATTCTAGACTTAGTTGGTTACTATAGACAATTTATTTAAGGATTTTTAAAAATCGAAAAGCTTATGACACGATTACTGTAGAAGGGAGTGAAATTCCAATCGACAAAGGAATGTGAGGAGAGCTTCCAAGAATTCAAAAATTTGTTAGTTTCTGCTCTGGTGTTAACCTTACCTGAAGGAATAGATGGATTTGTAATCTACACGGATGTGTCGCTTCAAGGTCTAGGATGCGTATTGATGCAAAAAAAACAATAAAGTGATCGATTACTCATCTCGATGATTGAAACTGCATGAGGTGAAGTACCTTACTCATGATCTCGAATTGGAAGCAGTAGTCCATGCACTCAAAATCTGGAAGCGTGAAGTTTATACTGATCACAAGAGCTTGAAGTATTCCTTCCAACAAAGAGAGCTCAATATGAGGCAACGAAGATGGAAATAGTTATTCAACGATTATGATTGTACGTTTTTATCATGCACGAAAATCTAATATCGACGTTGATGCTTTAAGTAGAAAGAATCAATCCACATCTACCGGCCCTCTGACACATCAAGAGCATCTGACTTTAGATCTTCACAAATTGAACTTGGAGGTGATCATGCCACCAAATGGCGTGGAGGCTCAAATATGTACATTAGTTGTGAAACCTGATTTAAGAACTCGTTTTATTGAAGTTCAGTTGTAGAATTTGTCTCCAGAAGCAATAAGGCAAAACATCAATGAAGAAAGCAATAATCGATTACAAATTAGTGATGATCAAGCACTTACCTTTGATAATAGGCTATGTGCACCGTAAAACTATGGTTTGAAGCAAGATACCGTGAAAGAAGCTAATTTCTCGTTGTAAATTGCTCATCGAGGAAACACAAAGATGTATCGAGACTTAAAAAAAACTTTTGGTGGAAGTTGGGAAGACTATAAATCGTTAGTGGAGTTTGCGTACAAAAAAAAACTATCAAGCAACAATCGGAAGGCCCTGTCTGAAGCCTTCTATGGCCGAAAATGTAGATCACGACTCTATTTGGATGAACTGGGAGAAAGAAAGATACTAGGAATAGAAATGACACAAGCTATTGATGAAGCTGCAAAAAGAAAAAGAACAAGAATCAAAGAAGATCAAGATAAGAAAAAAGGCTTACGCAGACAAGCATCAAGACCGCTATATTTTGAAGTAGAGAATAAAGTTTTCCTAAAGATATCGCTGTAATAGGAATAACCCATTTTGGAAAGAGAGGAAATTTAAGACCACGTTTCATCGGTCCATATAAGATTCTTGATCGAATAAGAGAAATTGTTTTACCACCTAAGCTTGGAGGAAACCATAATATTTTACACGTTTTGATGCTTCAAATATATTTCTTCGATCCAAGTTGCAAAGTTCACGAAGATGATGTTGAGGTTAACTTGATCTTACATATAAAGAAATGTTAACTATGCTTGATCATAAGATTGATAGATTACGAAATAAGGAGACATCGCTAGTAAAGGTTTAGTGGAGAAACCACAAAGCGAATGAAGCTACATGGGAAACTAAAGAGGATATCATGCATCTTTATCTTGATATTTTTAAACTGTTACGTGAATTTCGGGACGAAATTCATATAAGGGGGTTAGATTTGAAACACCCCAAAACTCATTTTAATTTTGAGCTTGATTTTTTTAGGCCTTTTTCATAGATTAAAATGTTTATTGGGCTTTTGAAATATTAAGGGCTTATTATTTTTATGTGTTGGGCCTTTGAGCCCTAAGCTCGGTAAGCTACAAATTTAATTATAGGCCCAACTCTAACTGAATTGAGATAAATAAACTCTCTAGAATATAGAATTGAACGATTTGAGTCTAGAATTTTAATTTTACTAGATTTGAAATTTTGGCCATATTATTAAGTATTCTTGTAATTACTAAATTAAGAGAATTAGTTAAGTTATTATTATTATTACTTTTAATGTTAATTTATTTATTTATTAAGTTTTCTTTACCAACCACATAAATAAATATATGATTTATTTCTTTCCACCTCATTCTCTTTTCCTCCACAAAATAGGTATGTTCACTCTCAACTTTCTTTTCTCTTTCTCCCTCTCCCTCTCATGTTGTCTCTCTCTGCTCTCTCTCAGTCTCTATCTCCTGGTGCCACTAGTTGCTCACCTCCGGCCTCCTCATATGTTTGAACTCGTATCTTCATTTCCTAATACTTTGCCCAACTCATTTCTATAGATTTCGATTTCAAACTCTAAAGTTTCAGATTCAAATGGGTTAAATCTTTGTACATCCAAATTCTATTTGTCATGATTTATTTTGATTCTCCTCCTTTAAACATGACTAAATCTAATTAAAAAATGGTGCTGGTTTTATTTAATTGATTCTCTGTAATAGTTTTTGATTTAATTAGCTATTTATGTATAAATCTTTGGTGTTTAAGAGTTGAGTTCTTCGAATCATGATCTTTGTCTACACTTTTCAATGTATTCTCATGGATGAGGTGTGTTGTTCGTGGAGTGTGTATATTTGAGTGATGTAAATATTGAGAGGTTGTGCAGATAGTGTATTGTATCTGTAAGGGTGAGGTTGTGCGTGTGTGTGTGTACTAGTGTGTGTGCGTGAGTTTTGTGATGTGAGTTGTGTGAGTTATTTTGTTTAGTTATTATTATTATTTTTATATTAATTGATTCATCATTTTATTATCTAGTAATTTCAAATTTAAGAATAATTTAATGAAATATATGGTATTTAGATAGTGTTGGTAAGGTGTTAAATATGTGCATATTTTTATTTCTCAAATCTATTACTTTTTATAAATAATACTTAGTTTAGTGAACTATGTGTATTATATTTGTTAGCTAGGTCAAATGCTTAAGTTTTCCATAAACATTTTATTTTTTTATCTATTAATATTATCTAATTTTAATTGATTAATGAGTAGTTCAATTAATATTATTGTATGTGGATTGTGGGTTATGCGTGAGTTGTGTGAGTTATTTAGGTAATAACCTTAATTATACTTGAACTTATTAGTATATTTTGTCTTTCCAAATATATTGATAGATATTTTGCTTAATAAATTTGTTTAGCCATATGATTCCCATCAAAATACTCATTGAATCTCTCTTACTTTTACATCCAACTTCCTATTCTTGAAACTCCTTCCATTTCGTTTTTAACCTACATCGAGTTTCATTTATTAGAATATTAGTAGTTAAATTATTTTTATATTATAGTTCATTTTACTTCTCGAGCAGGTTATTTAGACTTAGTTTTATTTATGTAGGCCCAAACTCAAGACATCAGGTTTAGAGTTATTTTATAGAAAGTAAAGCTTCAGCTTTTAGCTAAGAAGTGAGTGATTTCTAAACCAACACGTGGCTTTCATTTTCAAATCGTGTTTATTTTATGAAATTCATGTCCATGTCAAGTATGCTCTCAAATGTTTTCAATATGCTATGGATTGTATGAACTCTAAGGATATCCGAATATGGCACTTCGGTGCAAATATGGTGCTTCGGTGCAAATATGTTTCTTTCGAGCACAAATATATTTTATGATGTGATCACATTGAGTTCAATCCATTATGTTCTTCAAATCTATGATATGGGCCTGTGATGCCATATGAAATGTTAAATGTTTTAGCATGCAAAATCTTTATGACTGGACATCTATATCTATATAAAAGCAGAACCCCTCAAGATATTTTTTTTCCCGCTCATTCGAAACTTCCTAAA
>JAPKLW010002356.1:3494-47678 GCA_026898455.1 Plectranthus barbatus | reverse complement strand
ATTATTTAGACTTATCCAATTAATAATTTATTTATCTTTATATCCATAATAAATATATCACACACATGAGACATATCTTACAGTATAGACCAAAGAACCTTTAAGATTTTGATTATAATATGGTGGGAAAACACCGGGGGCTAGGCCTGACGATACATCTAAAGAAAAAGATAAGTCGGGAGAATCAGGTTGGACATAGGCCAAAGAAAAGTTGGGGGAATCCTCTTGACTCTCACTATTGTTGCAGTGTTGCTACTATTGTTACTATTACTGCTCGTATTACTCATGATCGAGGAAAGTTATACGGTCAAAAGAAGCAACTAACCCTTGAAAGCTGTTCGAAGAAGCGCATTCAAATATTGGCCAAAGAGCTCTCCAAAAAGCGCAGGTAAAAGTAAAAAATGAAAAACAAAATTTATTTTGGTCAGAACCAATCCGGAGGTGACATGTGTCACATCATTAAATGTATTTGTCATTCCAAAAGCTTGCCCGAGGAATATCAACCTCTTTTGGGCGGCAAAGTGATTCAGCTCATTACTCTTCGAACAAGGACCGTAGCCCCTCGATAAAAAGAAAATACTTATTCAAATTTTGAATAATTCACTTTGGAAAGGCACAATGCCCTTGGGCAGGTAAGTCACCAGGAGCTAGGAGTAAAGGCTGTCGAGTCACTCTTTCCCGAACAACTCCTCAAAGCACACTGAAGTCCTGCGAAGAGTACGCTCTACGTATAAGAGTCAAGCTTAGCCAGCCACGAATCGTGGGTAATTCGTAAGACGAATCTCGCAGATAACCTTCAATCAAAATCTTCCTATCATTCGAAGAGCTATGACTCAAGATACGGAAATTATTTCCTGAAAATATTTGATGTGTGAAAAAAAAAAAAGTAACACTTATATCATTATGAATCTTTGTTAGCAAGATAACATGAACGTTAAAAATTAGAAGGGGAACTATGCATTTTAATTCGGGTGATTTATGTAATTTGCTCTTCTCTTGAAGTAATAATATAATATATCGTATAATTATTTGTAATATAATTTATTTATGTAATTTGTATTTCTTTGTAGTAGTAATATAATATTTGGTTAATCTATTTTTAATCCAAATTTTCTATAATATCTTTTAGTTGTAGTTATGAATTGAATTATATATGATTCTTATATATTTTGTTGAAGTTTTAAAATTAATAAAAATCGTTATAGTAATATATAACAAAAATAAAGTGAACATAAAATATAATCTAGATTGTGTTAAAGTTATTGATGGGATATAAATTAAAATGAATTGTGAGTTGTATATATATGGAAAAGAGAAGTAAATTTTTTAGTGAAATGTTGGGTTGTATTAAATTAAGAGTAAGAATAATCTCGCATCTACATGCATGGTTTTGAGACGATAATTAATAGTTAAACACATTTTTATTTGTGATATTGAATTATTTTTATTACTAGTTTTTAATAATAACGTAAAATAAGGTGCTCCTTTTAGATGAACTCTAGGTGTTAAATAACCTGAAATAACCTGAACACAAATTAGTTTGCTACCTGCGCGATGTGTAGTATGTATAAATTTTAATCAATATTTATTATTAAATGATATAAATTTTATTTCTTGTGTGAATATATAGCAATGAAATATTGAAGTTTGATTTAATTTAAGTCTTAAATTTGTCAGTTAATTAAATATTCATACGTCAAAATACTCAACTAATTTCAATTGATTTATATACATTTGTTTTCTCTTATTTATCTCTGCACACTCCATCATCAGTTATCAATTTTTTTATTTATATAAATTTTGACATTGTGTTTTATGCACTCTCATTTTTCTCGGCTCGCATTATTATTTTTTCAAGGTAAGTCTATTCCATGTCCTAAACTTCATTTTTAAGCTTCGTATGGGGACAATATTAAAAGTCGATATAATTGAAATTTAAAGCCTAAATTTATCGGTTCATATTGAGTTTGAACGTTAAAGTATGCAGATGTTCTTCATTTGGTTACATCAATATTTGTTTTCATTTGTCCTATATCAGCATATGTATCGCTATTTTTCTAATCTCTGATTTATCAACACACTCATTTGAACTTTTCTCTTCTCTTTCTTTCTATTTTATATACACTTTAATGCTTTTTAGTTTTCTTTCCTTTTTCTAAAGTTCCATTTTATAAAGAGTTTTGAGAGCTTAAACAAGATTTTATTCGAAAATCATAGATATAAGCTAATTTTAACATCTCTCAATGTAAAATCAAATAATCTTGAGTGGGATATTAGTTGATTTCAGATTCAATAATATAACTATTTGATTTTCTCATAAATAGTTTCAAGTGAAGATTGCAAGAAACAAGAGGAATTAATGACCTAAAAATTGAGTTTCCCTAAAAAAAAATAAAAATTGTAAAATACAAATCAATTGTTCTAATTTTGGTCAACCAACTTCTAGAAAATTAACTCTCCAACGACAATATAGATTCCAGTTGTTTCCACGCGGCACAAATTAATTGGAGAATTTAGTATCAAAAGTCAAATACCAAACGTCCACCACCTCCGAATTTAATATTAAATCATAGATTTGGTCTCAGTAACCGCTACCTTCTTTTTTCCTTTATTATTATTATTATTAATTTTTATATTTGTGAGTTGCTGGGTGACCTAATACTTAAATTCGTTGAGAATTTAATCTCACCAGCTTCTAATTTCTCTCCATCCCTCTCTAAAAAACTTGAACATTTTTTCTTGAACCGAAATATATTATTTAAATAGAGAGAGGTTGTTTGTTTGTCAAGAGACAAGATTTTGTAGTTTTATTTAATAAAATCATAGATTTTTTAACTTATGTAGGACTTTATATACTATGCTAGGGTGCAATTAAATGCTATATTTGACGTTTTCAAGAACTACCTAAGAAGGTAGAAATATGTAAAATTGATAATAGCAGGGAAGGGAAGAATGCAAATTTTGACTCGAATTCTGTAATTCATCTGGTTGATTTAACCCTCTGATTTTTCTTGAATTTGGGATTTTATGATTTGACTGATGAGTCTCAATATTTATCTATTTCAATACTACTTTTATAACTAAGCTTTATGCAGCACATTAAATGATTAAAAATGCAATTCTTTTTTGATAAAATTGATTCGAGAAATTCACACTATTATTTTTCTACCAGACTATATATATGTGATCTTTATTATATCTTTGAAGGAATTGTATATTATTTAAATTTTGAATATTTAAGTATAAAAGTATTGAAAATTGAAAAAGGTGGAAAATATATATGATTAGATGATTGAGTGTAATAAATTGGTAAGACATCAACTTATCCCGTGCCCCCACTGACGGCGACGTCAATTTCTAACTCACCCAAAAGCAAAAAGTCACCCATAATTCCATAAAGCAGCGCCGGCGTCAACTAAGCGCCGTTACGAAACTCCTCCCGCTTCCTCCACCTTCCCTGGCCTCCTACGTCAATACTCAATACTATTCTTCGAAAGTGACGTTCTCTCTCTCTGTAGGGAATGCGTGTATATAGAGGCATTATGTATGGAACAGGATCCTACTGACGTGAGAGCTGTGTTTCTAGAAAAGGAAACGAATACGGTCTGATCTGAAAGTAACTTCTGCTGCTAGCCTACGTGAGTGACGTCTCTCTGTGTGCAATTTTGTAATTTTTGTACATATATGTATATATGAGAGTGTGCGCCTGTATGTATATATGCTGGCGGGGGAAGAGATGAATGATCGTCGCTGATCGCGGTCGGGATTGGAATGCCGGTATTGATGTTGAGATTTGATACAGTGTGATTGTATTTTCTGATGATGTTGATTTTCTGAATGTATTTTTTTCGTGGTGCGTGGGATTTTGGTTTACTTTATGAAAAAGCCTCTGAAAAGTTTGACTGAATTTTGTTCTGTCAAACTCTCACGGAATCTTTTTTTTTTTTTTTTTTGAGAAAAAAATTATGAATGACTTGTAATTGAGTTGAAGATTTACGAAATATTTGCTTCAGGGGTTAATGAATTGCTTTTCAGGCTGTATTTTTCTTTTAACTTTAGTAACTGCGGTCATGGATTAGCAGAATCCGAGTTAAGATAACCTAACCTTTATTTCTTGTTGCCTAATTCAAAGCTCATTTGGTTTAATTTCGTGATTGAAGCAGAGTGTTTTTGGATTGAGTTTTGAATTGCTAGCAGAATAATGCCAGGTAAATTCAAGTGCAAAACAAAATTATGTGATGGTGATCAAATAAATACAGGCTATCTGCCGACACTTGGATACTTAGTTTTTCATTTTCCAATTGTTTATTTCTATCGTCAGAACTATTCATGGTTTGTGAAGATGAAAGGGGGAAAAGGTTAGGTCTTGAGATCATCCCTGAGGTTGAGAAGCGACGACGTCGGATGAGATCTTTGAGGAGAAAGACGATGAGTGGTTCCACCAGCGGCACACTTGCTGCAAAGAAACGAAGCAGGCGAGTATTACATTGTCATTTCACCTCAATTTCGACAGAGGAGTTTCTCGATGAGGAGGAAGAGAAGGCTGTGTATGCATTTCGTCAGGTTTTGATTGAAAGGGATGTGCTTCCAGCTGAACAGGATGATTACCATACTTTGTTGAGGTATAATCATCTTTTTTCAAATCAAGTTTTGGAAATCTTCTTTGTATCTCGGTCTTCTGATTTGACAGAACACCAACTAATTTTCCTGCGAACATAGAAGACTTTGATGCTAACTTTTTTTTTGTTTTCTATTTTTCCTGTGTTGATTATTTGTCTGTTCTCAAATAATAATAATAGAAGAGTTATCAATTTCTTTCAGAGTTTTGACTATTGTTGAGTTGGAATATTTTCACTTTATCTCTTTATTTTAATTAATGAAGCATTATAAAATTTGCCTCTCTTGAAGGTAAGATTACATTTGCTTGGTTTCTGGGAGAATAAATTTTGTTCACATTATGATATATCTTGACAAATGAAGAAAGGTGAAGTGACTGTTAACATGTAGAAAAGCATGCATGGTTGCTTGACTTCAGAGTTGGCAGTAAATTCTTGAGCTAGAGGAAGTTTTTCAGTTACTAATTGTAAAAAACCACCTTGTTATTTTTTCTAGTAGGCCATACTACAATATTTCACCTCACGCTATATCACTATATCACATATCCTATTCCTGCACTGTCACTTATGATGCTTGTCCAGCTGAGGTCAGTTTGGTTGATCTATTTTTCAAGCAAATGAGATGTTCTGAGTACTACTAGAGAATCTACTATCTGTTTAGTTTGTGAATGTTATAATCTTCACGGACACTCTTATATAATGATGATTAATAGAGAAGACTAGACAACTCCCACCAATAAAAACAATTGAGTTAACTTTTATATTGTATGCTAAAGATAAACGTTTTTGCAGATTCTTGAAAGCTCGAAAGTTTGACCTAGATAAAACTGTTCATATGTGGGTAGAAATGTTGAAGTGGAGGAAAGAGAATGGAGTAGACACTATTTTTCAGGTAGATGATGCTTTTTTTGTTATCAGTTTTCAAGCACATGATTTTGATTAATGCATGCTAACAAGTTATCAAGATCTACGGGAGAGAGATCATTGTGGGTTTGTGTTATTTATATCATCATCATTTTATGATCTCCTTCTACAGTTGCATGAATTATCAGGCAACTGTACATTATCTACCTTCTCAATTTTTTACATAGATGTCCATAAACATCAACCTTGTCCCTTCTTTCTTCCATTAAACCAACAAGCCTTTCGCAGCTTGCAACATGTTTTCTATATAATTTTTAGAAATTCTCTTCAAATGTGAATTAGATGTTTGTCTTTACTTGGATCATTGTTTCTTCAAGATTAGTTCTTATTATGCTGATGTGGTCATGTGGGACATTACATTCCTCTCATTTTGGAGGTGCATCCTCTCATTTTGATATCACTGCAACACCCTGATCCACGCAATAGGTTGTTTTTCCATAATGGTTAACCCAAGTTGCTAGGAAGGTCTATTCTCAACTTTCATTTGTCGTATAGAATTACATACTCTGTTGTTTTTTCAAGCACCATTCATCTGGCCGTCCGTATCCATGTTTTATTTAACAATTTACACTCATATGCATCTATCTATTTCAGGATTTTGTTTATGAAGAACTCGAAGAAGTTCAGCACTATTACCCTCATGGTTACCATGGTGTAGATAAAGGAGGCCGGCCAGTATATATTGAAAGACTTGGTAAAATTGAAGTGAACAAACTTATGAATGTCACAACTGTGGATAGGTTCTTAAAATACCATATTCAAGGTTTTGAAAAAACTTTTCTAGAAAAGTATCCAGCATGTTCTATTGCAGCCAAGCGGCACATTGATTCAACAACAACAATACTGGATGTTCAGGGCTTGGTCTGTTCCCAATCATATGCTTAAATTTTTCATTGTTCTATCAAATTTTTATTATGTTTAATTTTTTTTGTCAATGTTAAACATGTGATTTGAGATTTAATGTGTATATTCATGTAATGAAGAGTTGGATGAGTTTTGGGAAGATAGCAAAAGATCTAGTAATGCGCATGCTGAGAATTGATGACAACAACTATCCTGAGGTGCCTCATCTTTTTCTTCAACGGAAAGACACATTTCTTCTGTTGATGGAGTATGTTTTACTAATCATAATTTTTTATCATGTTCAGACTTTACATCACATGTACATAGTTAATGCGGGAGGTGGATTCAAGTGTCTGTGGAATTGGGTTAAGGGCTTTCTCGAACCGAGGACCACAGTAAAAATAAATGTACAAAATCCTCATCTTTGTAGAACTGGATAGATTTTGGGAAGTATATGAAAATATTGATGAACATAAGGTTTATGTCTTGCAGGTTCTAGGTACTAAATTCCAGGATAAGCTATTGGAAGTCATAGATGCTAGGTGAGAACCTCTTCATCTGCTTGAGCAATTGTAATAATTGTGTGTATAACTAACTCTCTACGAACAGTCAATTGCCAGATTTTCTTGGCGGTACCTGCTCATGCCCGAATCAAGGTGGCTGTCTTAGTTCTGACAAGGGCCCCTGGAACAATCCACAACTCATGAAGGTGTGACTTGCAATTTTGCAGGATCTTTTCATTCATTTAAGTATTTGCACTTCATTGCTGCCATATTTTCTCGTGCTGTTTCTGTAACGGTTTTCTAACTCATGCTTGCAGCTGGCACACTCATTACTGGATGGTGAATCCATGCATCCAAGAAAGATTACCATCTTTTCAGGCAATGATGACTTTAAAACTAAGCTAATCAACGAGGTAAAACGACTTGGAGAATCTCTTTAAGCCAACTTTACTTCTTTATAGAGGTAAAAAGATAACACTGGAATTAATTTTCTTACAGGATGTAAACAGTGATATTTTTCCGGTTAGCTCCTGTGGAAATGATGATTGTGAGATGAAGCTGATTGCTACGAAGGTAATAGGTACTCCCTCTGATAGAATTGATCATCATCTTAGTCACTTGAATATTTTTTTGCTTCTTGATTGTTCGGGAGCTTAGCTAAACGTTTTGCATTAATCGGTTTACATTGTTTCATCAGTAGAGAATATTCTTTCCTGAACCTCTATCTTCTTAACTTTTAATCTGGTTTGTTCCTCAAGTGGGCTGCAGCTGAAAATCCCTATCTAATTTTGCTTTTGTTGTACATTCATAATAAATTTAAGATCACCTTCAAAATATACTCCTTTCTGACTTTAATTTGCAGACTCAGGAAACCGTGTTGCAACCGGAACCGTGCAATTATGAGGCTGAGCTTGATGCTCATTGTTCACCTAGTAAGTGGCCTGTATCACTCTTGTTTAGTTGATTTTTCACCATTTCATCTCTACAGCATACATGAATCCCAATGAGTTGCTTCCAACTTAAGATTGTAGGGTTATGTTCTTCTATTCATTTTCTGAAACCTATTGTAAGATTTAATCAGTGAATGTTAGAAGAGTTGCCGCATAACATTCTTATCTTTCTCCCTGCCATAGAGTTGAGCACACCCGTCCCAGAACGACGATCACGACCGGGATTCATCTATTCCAAGATGATGGAAGTAGTAATGAAATTTCTAGCATACATGTTTTTGTTGATCGATGGGATGGTCAGGATATTTCTCAAGATGGTAAAAACTGAGATACCAGAAGAAATTTATCAAACGACCCGGTTCCCAAGTTTAAGATGTGAGGAAGAACAGAATGCCAGTGAAAGCATCGAGGGGCTGAGCATCCATCCATTTTGCCAGAAGCTGCAGCATTTAGAGGATTTGGTAAATGAACTGACAAAAAGGCCTGCAAGAATTCCACCGGAGAAAGATGAGATCTTGCTTGAATCTATGAACCGCATCAAATCCATCGAGCACGACTTGCAGAAGACCCGAAAGGTAAACACAGCATGCTGCTTATGTTTAGTAGAAAGCTGTCTGTCCCTATGTTTTTGAGGTAATCGACATCTGACTAAGCTGAAATTCTCATCAGACACTGCTTGCTACGACATCAATTCAAGTTGAACTGTCCGAGTCATTGGAGAGTTTGAAAGTGACCAATCTAAAGGTGAGTTCATAATCATGCGATTGATATATCATACTATGCTAGACCATACATATATATTGATGATATTTTCATACCAATCAGAACAAGCAGGGGAGTAGAAGTTGTTGGGTACGAAGCTGCAAACCTCTGCCCCCCGGAACCTAACAACAAACCATGATTTACTTCAATCTTTCTTCTGCATATAATAGGCGTGGTGGAGGTGTTTGTGTCTCTCTAAAGCCCTGCTCCATTTTTTTCTTGGGGAGCTGTGAGCTAATGTGCTGCTATTGAAATATCTGAATATTGACAATACTTCTCTTCTCCATTTATACATGAAATAACTTTGAAAATAGACACAATGAAAATTTGTGGTGCAGTTTCCCAAAAAAAATGTGTGGTAATTGTTTTGACTATTGTAATGGTTATAATATTTAAATTCATATTTTATTATAGGACGAGACTCTTGTAAGACTTGTTTTTGCATTGAAATATGGAGAGAATTTGGATCGAAACACGCATTTGTATAAACACTTTTCAATTGAAATGTAGAATTTCGATTGAAATTATATCGTTTGGATTGGAAATGAGAGTATTTCGATCGGGATGTTCTCAATTACGATCATAATGCATCAATATTTCAGTGTCTTGCACAAAAACACAGTCTCATATAAATTTTTTACTCTATTATATTAACTTATTTGAAAGGAGAAATACGTACATTTTTTTTTTTGTATTTTATAAATATGCTAAAAATCCCTACGAGTATTGTGAAAATGCATTTTTTTTTCTAATTAATATAATTTTGTAAAATTCAATATTTTATTTTGAGAATTTATGACGTGATAATTATTAATTATATAGATACAACATTATTATAGAATTGATGTACACGGTGATTTTCTAAAAGTTTGAAAACAAAATATATATTTTATACAGGGAAAATTATTAATTATACCCAACTATAAAAAAATGTTCTAATATCTTTGTCATTAAATTATACTTTGATTCTCTCAATAGAAAATACCATTCACTATAAAAAAAAAAATATTTTAATGTTTCTAGGTTATAAAATTTATAATATAATATTTATGTCAATTAAAAATATCGTTCATTACTAATGATGTAAAAATTTTGATGAATTATCCATTAAAAAATGGAAATGGCACATGTATGCCACTTAAGATTTAATGAATGATTTGTCAGAATTTTAATAATGTCAAAGACGGAGATTATTTTTAATTGACGTAATCAAATATTAGAGTATAATTCAATAAGGAAAAAAAAGTTGGAATTTTTTAAAACGAATAGTATTTTTACTTAACAGAATTAAATACTATAGTATAAATCAGGAGAAATATTAGGATATTTATTATAATTGACTAGTACACTAAAATATAATTAATAATTTTCCCACTTTATATAATCTAAACCAGTACTTCTCATGAACTCAAGCTACGTCATGGACTTACTTTTTTCCCACAATCCATTCAAAACTTGAACACTTCTTCTCTACTGACTAAATAATTAGCATTAACATGAATTCCACATAAAATAAACAAAAACGTTAACACTTGAAAAAGAAGAAATCGCTTGAATATCAAACCATCAATATCACATTCATTCAACTTCAAAATCACACTACAATCCGGGGAAAAATAAAAAATAAATAATTGCTTGACCTAAAAACACATGCAAATTATCAAGCAAGCACCAGCTGGTGGAAGATGAAGATGAAGTTGAAAAATTAAAAAAAAAAAATAGTGTGCATGCATGTTCGAAATCAGCTAGGCAGCATTAATATTAATGGGAAGCCTCAGTCTCTCTCTCTCTCCTGAAATTGAAAGCGATGTAGGGTTTGGAAGTCGTGTAACCACCACATCCCCCGCCCTCGCCTCGTTGGCTTCCACCACTTTCCTCCAATCCGAGTTTATCACCGTCGCCTTCCCCCACCTTCTTATACAGATTCCCTCTCCCATCCACCCCCGCAACTTTCACTTTCACCCCTTTTCGGCCATCCAGCACCACCCCCGCCTTTCTCCCTCAAGAAATCCACCAGCTCGTCACCATTAGCCTGTTCTGACGACTCGCCTTCACATCTGACTCCTCCAGCTTCTTCCGGTACAAGAAAACCGCCCACCATACTAGGCCTCCAAACAACACTCATGATTCACATCATCATCTGCTGCACCTCCATTGCTATTATTATTATTATTAATGTCGACTCTGATCACCCGTTTCTTCTTCTGGGTAGATTTGCTGCTGCTACTGCTGGAAGCGGCTAATAATGATATCTTGTTGGTGCTGGCCTCCGTAGAACCACTCGACCTCCAAATCTTGTCTTCATCTTTAATGCCACCCGCCGATAACCGCCAGCGAGGCAGCGCACGAGATGGGTCGTACAGACTTCGATCGATTCAGAATCCATTGGAACGTGATTAAGATCAAAACTATAATTTTTCATACCATCATATATATTATGCCCATAAAGGATGATATTCACCGGTGGCGGTGGAGTACGATCACCGCGCAAGCTCTCCAGCTCCGCCGGAGCAAATCATCGTCTCTTTCCTCCATATTGTTTTTCATGTGAAATTAAACAAGAATGAAATTTATGGAGTGATTAGTTTTAATTTAACGCAGCAACAGCACATGAGGTGAAGTACATATATATATTATGAGAGGGATATATTATATGTTTCAACAATGAAATATATTTCTTTTTCTAATAGAAAAAGGATTTATTTTTGTTTTAGTCATAGGAGTTGTAAGATACATCTAATTAAATTTCCAAAATTAGACTATTGCATGCTTATACATCGTCGCTACAAGATTTTTGTATGAAACAAACCTATCTCAGTTTGTATGAAATATTTTTTTTTTCAGTTTTGTAGGAAATATATTTATTTTTCCTAATAGAAAAGGATTTATTTTTGATTTTGACATAGGAGTTCTTTGATACATCAAACTATATTTACGCTAATAATCATGATCTAACTATATTGTTAGCTATAATATTTTGTTGTTTTCTATTTTTAATTTTCTCTAAAATATAGGAATATGGATATGTTTTAACCTTTTGTTATATCCCATTCATATTTAATTCATCTGATCCCTTACGTTCAAACATGATATCAAATACGACGATCCTATAAAATCCAATCTGATTGACATGGTAACAATTAAATAAGAACTCAATTCAATAAACACAGTAACAACACAACAAAATTATAAAATAAAAAAAATATTGGATTTCTTAACTATAAAATAATTTTTAAATAATATATATATATATATATATATTATTAATTTGTTAATGGATCATCCCTATTCGATCCAATTAACAAATTATTTAATCCAATCTAAATCATATCTCACAAGAATATCGATCCGATAAAGATTTGAATTTAATAAATTTTGATCCATATTTAATACTCCCTCCGTCCCACTTGAATTGTCACACTTACCAAATAGGGCGTCCCAACTAAATTGTCACCTTTCCAAAAATGGCAACTTTTTCACACTCAACAATAAAATATTAACCCCACTAACTCATTCTACACTCACAACTCTTAATTTCCGTGCCGAAAAGAAAGGCGACAATTGTAATGGGACGGAGGGAGTATTATTATTGTACCGAAAATATTTGCCACTCCTATTAACGTACCCATCCATGTGTTGAAATTGCAGAATAAATTATGCAGTCCATATGCACAAGAAAAAACTTGCTAATTTCATGTGTGTAATAATATCTTATTATTTTAGTTTAATTTTTAATTGGTCATTAATTTCATTATTTTATCTAGAAGAACTTTTCCAAGCTTAAACCAAACTGACATGATTAACTTTAGCATTAATTAGTGCAAATTCTCACAAATCAAATTAAGTAAATTAAATAGAAAATTAGAAACTCATATCTATATCTATATATTAAAATAATTCCGGTCAAATCCCTCCAAAATTTTAAATGATGTGCACATTAAAGCTCTAATACATGCTCAAATATATTTATTGAATTTCCTTTACGATTTTTTGCATTGGCATAAAGTTTATTTATTCTAATATAATTATATTTTTAATTATAAAATAAGTCTTTATTAATATTTTATAACAATAATATATAATTATAAAAATATTTAATATTATTATAATATAATTATTATAATATTTGTTAAAATAATAATATTATTAATACAATAGTTTTGGTTAATATAATTATTATTAAAAACCATGGAGGATTTAAAATAATAATAGAATAAAAAATAATTATAAAATAAGATGAGATATAAAAAAATAAGAAATAAAGAATTTTGTTATTAAGAGTTGTGAAAGATAAATGAGAATGAAACCTACCATTTTGGAGGGATATATGATTTCATAATATTTGGGAATCATTCTCATTCATACATTCGTGTGTTTCAAAATCATTCAATTTCTTCATTCTGACATCCACCAATCAAAAGGACCCTAAATATATTTTTAAAGCTCTATATATAAAATATGTTCGTGCAATGCACGGGTGTATTTATATTAACGCAAATATACGTATTCCACTTTTCACTTTTAACTAATTCGTTAAAAAAAAAAAAAAAAAAAAAAAAAAAAAAAAAAAAGCTAATTCATGCTCAGAGATAAAAATTAACACTAGTACATTTGCTTGCTTTTGTTCGTTAGAATTCTATATATATGTACAACTATTTTAAAGCTATAGAATTGTACTAGTATTTTACCCGTGCGTTGCAAATAAATATATTATTATAAAATACAATTCTTTTTAATTTGTTGATTTATTTTAATTCAACATTTAAGATTGTATTAATTATAATGTTTTTAACTTTAGGGTTTAGGGTTTATGAGGTTCGGCCGACGAGTTGTCTTGGAAAACCGGTCGTTTCGGCCGGACCATACCATATATATTAATAATATTTAAAGTGCATACCGTATATGTATATATATTAAAAAGAAATCTAGTTTAGTGGTAGAGGTGAGGGTATATAATCCAGATGATATATCCAACACTTCTAAGGTAGCAATAAACGTGTGGCAAGATATAGTTTTAATCTTGGGCCATAAAACTAGTAGTTGGTTTATATCCTCTTAGTTTTTTTTTTTCAAATAAATTAACGTAAAATAGAATATTTAATGGCAAATTCTCAGATGAGACGGTCTGATCATTTTTATTGTGAGACTAATTTAATGAAATGATGTATTTCTTTATTGCAAATGATGATCGCCATTTTTATTGTGAAACGAATTTAATAAAATAATGTTTTTCTTTATTGTAAATAATGTATTTCTTTGTTGCAAATAATGTAATTTTTTAAAATGATATATTTAACTTATTGAAATGATGTATTAGTGTCCATCTCACAATAAAAAAATAGTAAGACTGTCTCTCAGAAGATCAACTCATATTTAATAAGTTTCAACATTGTTCTTTGTAAACTGTCAAACCGGCCGAATCAAACCAATTTATTTGATCTTAATTTGATTTGGTTTGAAAGATTAATTTGGCCGGTTTGGTTTGGCAGAAACTTCAACTCTTAAACCAGCCAAACCGGACCGTATACACCCCTAGTTCCCGCCACTAAAAGTTAACTACTTCTCTACTTCTCTTCTTTAATATATAGATAGATACAAATAAAATAAATAAAAATATATGTTTTATAAATTAAATAATTAATTAATTTAAGTTATATCTAACCTTCTAAGATAACAGAAAATGTTAAAAGTAAACTTCGAATTTTAAAATATCTACAGTTCCTCTTATTGAGGGCATAATAAAAACTTTAAATATAGAATAAAATCTTATAAGATAAATTGTTTAATTAAGCCAATTTAAAATGGTGTGGTTAGATTGAACCAAATAGAAAAAATGGACTAATTTGCTTCAATAAGAATAATGGAAAAGTAAATTTGGCCCTATAAAATATAAATCATTCAAGCTTTTGAGTTTAATATCTTATCTATCTTTTAAATTTCTATACCACTATTTATTCTTTAACACTATTCTACAAGAACTTACAAATTTGAATTCGCATAATAATTAGTTATAATAACTTTCAACTCGAAAGAAAGTTGATTATTATAAACTGAGTCGATAACAATATTGTAATTGTGTCATAAACAATGTAATTTTTAGGTTTTGTAATAATACATACATAAAGATATAAAGTATCTTAAACAAATATTATAACAAAATTTACAATTCAAACAACCAAAGTGAAACCCAGAAAGCATGTTAGAAAATAAATAGTAGGTATAAATTGGAGCACTACTATATGGAACAAAACTAAATTACTAAAAAGTGCATATGGGATTACATCACCACAGTCCACAGACAATGCACCGGCTTCCATCAGAACTCCTCACTAAAAAGAGGTACAACTTAATTTAATCGTTTTCGATCCCCTACCATTTTTGCTTGAATATAGTTTGATTGGAGACCTACTCATTGTACAGCTTCATAAATGTTGAATAATTGGGAAGGATGGATCTGTAAGAAGGCCAGAAAATGAATCATTCAAGAATATAGATTGAAACTATGCCACCACATCAACACAAACAATAGCTTAGTGAACATCACAATAGAGTGCATATCAATATACTCAAGTAGAGTGGAATTATCATCAAATGATTTCCCCATTAATATCTTCAAGAAAATAAGATTATCATAGCCCTAACCATAAAATACATGTTTGAAGTAGAAATCATTATTTACAATATCTTTTGTACAAATAACCTTTGCCCCAGGGTTTATTATAATATTATAGCAAAAACAAAGCAGTCAATTCATATGAGCATAGCTAAAGAATAGAACTGCATTTTAGCGTCAAGATTATGCCTACATATGACAGATCATGGATAACTGGGTTTCAAGTGATCACAAATATCATCATCCAACAAGTGAAGCCACAAGTAATTGCTTACTGCTATTTAAGAGAGAGAGACTTACAGATAACTCAAGCACTTCTAGTTGCTGGAAGGTAAACTCTGATAATGTCTTTGTTGGTCGTTTTTCTCCGGCAGGTAGGACACTTTCCCTGAGCAGCAATGGCAGCTTTGATGCATGCTTTGCAGAAAATGTGGCCACACTTTGTGGTCATCTCTTCAACTAATGTACCCATACAAACTGGACAACTGAAAGTAGCCTCCTTCACTGGAGCTGGAGGTGCCAGAGGAATTGCAGCTCTTTGATCACTCTTTCTCTAAAATCCATAAGCCAGATCACTATTTAATCAAGGAATAATAACAATACAAGACTCCACCTAACAAAAATATTTGTCAGAGAGACAACACAAACACAGACAGGCAAATCTGTTTGTTACCATTGAATCACTACCGCTTTCCAGGTTTATGTAACGGTCGCAATTTATAATTGTTTGGTTTGTAGGAACTCTTCTACGCTTGTTGCGGGATGCCCTTTCATCTGTAATAATTTTGAAGAACATAAGCAAGAAACTTCCAGAATATAAAAAAAGAGAACTAACCTAACTATTCAATGAAAAGTCAAGAATAACATCCAAAGAACAATATGCAAAAAACCGACAAGAAACTTATGAGGAAAGACAAATAGCTCCACTTCTAATTGGTAGTTGAATACTTTAAACCAATTGTGATACTTTAACTAGCCATGGAAAAAATGATGTATTTATCCGACAAGAAAACGGTGATACCCATGACATAAATTGCAAAAGAGGTAAAAAGTTTATTATTCACAAAGGTATAGAATGTCTCAGAATTGTTTGGCCATCATTCAGATAATTTGTTTGTCCTTTAAGATCTAGGGATCTATATGAAACAATCTAGGACGTTACGAGCAGCTCAGACACAGAAGCCAAGTGAACCTCCTCTTATATCATTCTCGGTCCAACATGTCATGCACTAAAACATACGAGGTTCAATAGTCATCATAACCATAATATTTATGGGTATACTTCAAACTGAAAAATTAGCCATGAAGGAAATAGTATGCGAAAAATCCAAATTTTGCACAAGACAATAATGATAAAGCAGAAAAGACATAGAAATTATATTACCATTGTCCACATCAACAATGATAGTACGCCCACGGTTCCTTCTGGAATTGTTCTTGGCCTGAAAGAAATTTCAACAAAGCTCATATTACATGACTAATCTAATCCATTCTAGAAACACAATTCAACTCAGATATATAACAGGGAAATAAGATTAAAGCAGCACTGCTATACTTCAGCAAATGCAGTTGGCGAAGAAATAATAACATCGTCATCAAGGGCTTCCACATCAATTGGTGGAGGCAGGGTAATATTTCCTTCAGACTCTTGCCTGCTCTGTTGCCTAGTAGGGTCTGGAATGACATCTTGATCCCGACTTTCGCATGGCGGTGCAGCATTAAGATCAACATCTAACACCTGCCTCCTCCTACTAGACCTTGTATACTTCTTCATTTCCGGGTTGCTCATGATACAACAATTTCCTAGGTCTCCAGCCTTCTGAGAATCATCCATTGCAGACCAAACCTCATATAGTTAATGGCAATAACCAATAAGTTGAACGGCAATACTCAACAAATATCTTTAAAACCCCCTTGCACATGAAGATGAACAAAGTACAACATGGAACCTTTAAGGCAACCACAGCAACTCAAAATTTGAACCCCAATCTAATCGACTACTAATGTGATGCAGAAACAAAAAAGTTTATCCGTACAAAATTCATCATTTTCCTAAAACAGTACACCTTAGAAATTCGAATATTCAAATAGGTTGAGATGGTGGAAAGTTAACATAGCATAGAACATTACTACATATCAAAAGGAACTGCTCCAAAATCATAGCAGACTTCAACCAATTGCACCGACTTTTGAAATCATTTAAAATTGACTCAAGTTAAATTCAACTTTCACCCAAGAAAGACCAGAGGTGTTAGCCAGAAAAGGCCAGAATTAGGGGAAGGAAAAAAAAACACTAAAAATTTCTTTTAAGAATCCAGCAAGTACAATAGACCCGGATAATGTTACCAACTCAGATTCAACAACCCAAGAATACAGTATAATTTCCAAAACCCTAAGATCAGAAAGAAACAAGCAAATCCTAAGAAAGCATATTGAATGACCAACACCATAAAACAGACGATAGAACAATAAAAACAATCCAGGAACACAAAATCCAAACACTTGGGCCGAATAAATCGTCAAAAAGCCGATCAATCAAACGCGAAACGAAGACAAATAAGAATGAATATGTGCAATCAGATATTTAAACTCTCCACCCAGATAACCTAACCTGATTCCTTAGTACAGAGGTCTGTGTATGTGTTAGTATATATATCAACCTGTATGATTCGAATCGGGGAGGATGACAAAGAGGGTTTTCGATTTGTTAATTAGGGATTGAGGAGGAGAATTTTATGAAAAACGACATCATTTTATAGAGATAGAAAGAAGGAAAAACCAAAAAAATACCACGTCTCGAGGCACCATGGTATGAACACGTCACCACTTACGAATTTTTTTGGGGTTTTTCTCAATTTTGTGATTTAATGCAGTGTTTGATTGCCGGTGGTTATAAATATTATTTTGATTTTTTATAAATTAAGCTATTCAATTCAAATACAGTAAAAATTTCTTATTCGAATCTACCAATTTGCGTCCCCGATCGGCAACTTATTTTCATAAATATTTTCACTTAAAAGAATGAAATGATTTTTGTTTTAATTTTTATTAGCCATATGATTTAAAATAGTGGAAATATTCGGATGTGCAAAAAAAAATTGAATTAGAAATTATTTGAAAAATTAATTTTCGGAAAAAATAAAAATAAAAAGTGGATCAGACCAGGATCTGACCCAGATCAGACCACGATCTGACCCGGATCAGACCATTTTTGGGTCGGATCGGTTTCGATCATAATGAAACTGACTGGAATCAGATCAGACCCGAACTTGCTCAAAATCTGACAGGATCTGCGTGTAAACCCGAAACCGACCCGGGTCGATATCGGTAATGCCGATACCAACTCGATACCGACCCAGTCAAATTTAAGAAAAAAATTATTTGAACATGCGAAAATATGTATTTTTCCCCATTTCTGTGTCGGTTGCTCACGAAATCTGGTCTGGTCCCCTTCAAACTCACGAAGCCGACTGCCCATCCATTCGAAACCACCGATTCCAATTGTTAAAAACACATGGCCGATCAACAAGTAAGTTCCTAAATCCCACTCCTCCAAATTTCTTTCCATTCTTTTGGTTTAGACTTCGAATAAAAGAAGAAGAAATTTTTCTTGAAATTTTGTAAATTTGAATGATTGTATGCATAGAATGGAATGAGTGTATGTTAAATTTGAATTATTTAAATATTTGGGATCAATAATGCCGAATTATTTGATTTAATTTGTTGAATTATTTGGTTGAATTTGTTGAATTATTTAAATGGACTTCGTGTGTGTAGTTGGATTGAATTTTGGGAATTTTTTGTATTATTTTATTTTGAATATGGTGAATTAATTCGAATGAAATTTGGGAATTTGTTGAATTATTTTATCGTGCAATTGTTGAATTAATTCGAATGAAATTTGGTGGAATTTGTTGAATTAATTTTTGTTGCAATTGTTTTGAATTATGCATTTGGTTGAATTTGTTGAATTATGCATTTTGTTGAATTAAATTACTCCCTCTGTCCCAAAATAATTGTTTTGTTTTCCTTTTTTGTTTGTCCCAAGCAATTGTCTTCTTTCCTAAAGTGGAAAGTTATTACCCACTCACTAATAAAATACTAATTTTCTATATCTCTACTCGCATTGGTATTTGTGTCATTTCCAAACCAAACAATTGTTTTGGGACGGAGGGAGTACATGTTAAATTGGCGAAGATTTCATAATTGTTGCATTTTGTGTTTGATTTTTGCAGCCACAGTGGATTTGGTCATCTTTTTGTGGTCTAAATACTAAAGTGAACTTATACACTAAAGTGACCTTTTTAGAGATTGTTAATGATACATTATATTCAATAGGGGGTCAAGTGTTGCTTTAATGGGTCGTTCGGTAACTTATTAACTTGGAAAAAGAATGGTCCTAGTGCATCGCAACCATTAATCGAGCTATTAGGCTTTCAAATTACTAGTGAATCCCCTAATGCTTTATGGTTTTTTATTAATGGGCAGATTATAGAATTTGGAGTGCCCGAATTTGCATTAGTTATATGATTTGTTTTAGGTTCTAGTGCTTTTGATCCCTGTGCCGATCATGATATTTCTAGCACTTCGGTTTTTCATACAATTTGTGGGGGTAAGAATCTTAGCGCTAGAGAATTATTGATGATTTTTAGGGATAAAAAAATAGAACTCACTAATTCGGGTTTATACTTGAGGGTGGCTAATATATTAGCAGCTTAGAATTTTGCTTTAGGACTTTCTGAAAAACGAAAGATTGAGAGTTGGGTATATGTTCTGGTTGATGATTTGGGTAGGTGGGGTTCATTTCCATGGGGGCATATGCTTTTCAGTGTTTATATTATTATTTGGACCTTGCCCCTACCAGAGCAGATCGAATCAGTGGTGTGAGCTTTATTTTAGGCGGACTCATTTGGGCATTACATGTATGATTTAATTTTGTTAATTAATTGTTACACCTACAAGAGTGAAATATTTTATATTATTTTTTGTAGGTGTGGGCCTATGAGGTCATTCCTAAGTTGGGTCATGCCTGCTGTTGTTGTGCTAGTAGCTATTATAATTATACGCAAGTGCACGTATGTCTAAACAAGTAATACAGATCTAAGTCCAGATATCATACCCAAGGGAGTGAAAGTGAATCGTGCACATTCTATTGCTTGTAAATTAATGGTGTTTTGTGATTTCTCCAAACTAAAATAACAAGAAAGCATATAAAATGAAACCAAACAGTGCTAAAACAATTAATACTATTTCTTCCCACAAAATAATCATAAACTAATAGACTATGGTTTTAAAATCGATTATAAAATGCACTCGGGTTATTGACTTTTGTTTATCTCCTCTCCTATATGCTGCAACATCGTTCAAGCATCTACTCTGGTTCTTGCAACCCACTTTTTCTGTCTAGTCTATCGTCATAGCTCTAGATCTATGTTTTCTTGCTAACCTTCATATGTCTATGATAGATTTTGCCTTCAAACATACTACTTTAGAACAGGGGTTCTTGCAAGTCTTAGATTCTATGCATGTCTACACTAGAAATCAAGATTTGACCACGATTCCCTCATCCTAGATCTCCTCTCGGTCTCACTAGGCGAGATCTCTACCTGCCACTGTCGTGTTTAGATAGACAAACAAACCAGAATCGAAATCAAACACCAGATTTAATACTCGAACAGCTTCAACATATATTCAAGAAGAAAAACCAGTCAATAACCCGAGCTTAAAAGGTTTAGCTCATGCTTACAAAAGATAAAAAGCAAATAACATTCAAACTCATGTCTACGAACATCATCCACGTAAAAATATCAAACAAGTTTTGCAAAATAAAGATAATGTTGGGATATGTATACTGAAAAGCATAATTGATCAAGCGTTTGTATACTGGCTTTCATTATATTGATACATTAAACAAATCTCGCTATCTGATAATGTGAACATACGACGAACTATAATATCCTTTTATCTCGTAGATAGGGATGACCATATGGTGTGTTGTAGATCACAGAGGATCATATGGTTCGCTTGACCTAGCGAGATATAAAGAGTATCACAGCTGAGATGGTCCCTGGATAGGCTGTCGGTTTAAGCTGCGGCACATCGGTTCATAAGTGGGCTTATCCTGGCCACTTGATGTGTCGGTACATTCTTATGTATTGATGGGATCAACAGTGGGATGCGCCGTTCTTATTGACATATGAACGAGCCAGATCCCAACATACTTTCTATGATCTTAAACCCTACTGAAGGATAAGGGGCACACATGAGTTGACTGCACTTTGATTTGCTAGGATGGCGAGTCTTACATGTACTCTCATATCTGCATCTTGGGTGTTGTTGATTTGTGTGGGGTCTGCTTAGTCTGGATGTATGGTAACATATCCGTTCCAGGATGGTGACATTCCCTGATGAGCTCACAAGGTTCTTTATGCTAAGTCCTGCAGGCTGAATGATTTATTCAAGCATAAGAGATAAAGGTTGAGTGGTATTATTCAGGAAAATAAGATATTAATTAATTGTGGTTGATTGTCATATAAACCAAATTAATTAATGAATGTCTGAAACCTTAAATATGTGGATCAAGTTAGTTTGGTGCAACCCGTTCCTAATAACGTGGTAATAAAGGGGCGAGTCAGTATTGTTACCGTGGTGAAGGTTAAAACAATACTTTATTAATTAATTAATGTTCTGGGTTGGACATAAGAGAATTAATTAATAAAAGAGGGCCCACTTTATTATTTGCATCTGATCCCTGGTCTGGCCCACACACTGCTCAAGCCCATTAGGGTTAGGGTTTCATTAAACCCTAACACTATAAATAGCCAAACCCTAGATCAGTAAGATGTGATACACATTCTCAGTATACAGAGAGAGAGGGCGGCGGCTAGGGCTGTTTAGGAAGGAGGGATTTTCTCTGATCGAATCCTCCGGCTGAATTAACTTGGTAGAATAATCCTCACCAGATTTCCAAGGAGCAAGGGATACAGATCAGAAGATCAGATCTGTAGGAACAAGAAGGAAGCCATCGTTTTGTTCATATTCCGCTTCCGATCTGAACGTTTTTCACCGTTATCATACTCCGATCTATCCTGTAGATCAAACGGTGAAAAAGGTATAAACTCTAATCCATCTTGTACAATTAATTTTGTAGGAGCATGCATAGGCTTTGCATGGTTTATTTAATTGTATTTATTTTGATATCCTAAGAACGATCCTGCGAATTGAATAACAACTCATGTTGTTGATCGTAGACTCAAACCCTACAGATAAACTATTTGGGATTTTCGCAGCTGCCACTTCTGCTTCTCACGAACACCTCGTTCTCCTTGCTCAAAAAAACTATGCCGATCCTCTCCTGAATGTTGTATTCCCTCAATGTTGTTGTTCTCCTGTCCTCTCTCTCTTTTCTCAAAATATCTCCCATGTCCCCTTTTCAGCTTCATCCAAGCCTTACACGTGGCTCCTCAATCTGCCTTCCAGCTCTGACAGTTCTCCTGGGTGACACGTGTCTTGCTTTTGGGACAGGATCTGAAAAGTGCTAAGATCATGTCTGCTGTGGTCCTGAAGATTCCTCATTAGAGTTCTGGTCATGCTGCGACATCATATCAACTCTTCTTGCACTTGTCATGCTCCAGCATAATGAAACCTGTGATACTATTCCAACAATTCCTTTCGCAAAAACTTATAATTAACACAAAACGAAATAATAAACTTAAATATAACAGACTGATCAATTAACCTATATTCTACCACTTATCCTATAAAACAAGACTATTCTAAGACATAATTAATCAAATTCAACACAAAATAATAACTCTTTAAGAGAGTTATCACCTGCGCTATTCTGCGAAGGTCTGATGCACTCCCTCGATTTATGAAATGCGAGTTTTCAAGGCCGGATACGATTGATTGGGGGCAATTCTTTATTCAAGATGAGGTATGTAATTTGTTGGCTATCTAGATTATTCTTTGATATTTTTCTAATTATTAGTAATTTAATTCACAGCTTGAAGTGAGTTCTAATTTGGAGGCTTCTCTTGCCGAGAAGGAGAAGTTGTATTTTACTTCTGCGGAGATGGACAATCCGATTGGGGTATAGTTCTGACTGCCAGAGAATCCAGTACAGGGTGCATGACGGGGTGCGGGACGGGGTGCAGAAGAGGGTGTTGGACGGGGTGCAGGACGGGTTGGGAGAGGAGCTGGTGGGGAGACAGAAGGAGGATCACAGCCACCAAATTTGGGAGGATCACTACCGGAGACCTCTACACCGTCACGTAGACGCACTCGTCAGAGGCATCATGCATCTTCTTCCAGTGGGGATTCCCAGGATACTAGGAGACATCGTTCATCTGGGAATATATTGGATAGTATCCGAACCATTATTCATGAGACACTAACAGAGAGGGTGATCCCCCTAGTTACAGACTTATTCCTTGCATCTAGATATCGTGCATCTACACCGCTTAGGGGCGCGATGTCTGCTGGTAGAAGATTGAGAATGCTCTGCACCCGATGGACGTCGACTGTTTCTAGGGCAACCTGCTTGACGTGTTATTATTGGAGGCAAAACAACTACTGATGTTGCTTCTGATGAAACATCCCATTCAGTTTGAGGCGGTAGAGGATTAACAATCCCACCATATATCTCACGCCAAGTCTCGGTCTTGTAGTAGGGATAAATGTAGTCATACAGATAAAGACCACTTTCCCTATAAAATAAAATTTAAAACTATTATAGGATATAATTGAAAACAAAATAATGATAAACGATCGTACCGAATTGCTGCTACTGCATCAGTGCACGGCATGAGATCGAGTTGAAACTCACGACACTCACAAAAATTAGATTGTAGATCCACATTCCAAGACCGAGTCCCGTCATTGACCTTGAAAGCATGTTGCAATGTGGAAACCACATTGTATGCGCGTGATTTTTCCCCAAAGGTTCCATCTTCGCTACACCTTCCTTCGTCAACGGGTCAGTCCGATTAGCAGCTTTGGCACGTCGCTGGTCTAACCACTGTTCGACAATACTTCTATACGCTTCTATGAGCGAGCAGATTGACAAATGTCGAGCATCCAATAGTCTTGCATTGAAGACCTCGGCCGCATTTGAGGTCAACAAACTGTACCGGCGGATAGGACACTTTGATTTAGCCCACTTTTCAGGTCCGACGTCCATTAGCTTGTCGTACGATGTTGGATTTGAAACTTTCATCTGATCCATAACCTGCTTAAATACAGTCGACCGATATGCGTATGCAGCACGATGGTACAACGGGACAATGTTCGGACGGAAGCTGGTCAATTTCAACTGTAAATGATAAAAACAAAGTTCGTGTGCGGTACCTGGATAAACTGTACTCATAGCATTCAAAATGCTAATGTGCTGGTCGGAGACGATCAATAATTAATCGTTGTAGCCAAAAGCCATCCGGAGTCGAGTCATAAACCAAATCCAACTATCGGGCCGACACCAATGGCAAGTGCGAAGACATGTTCATTACCATCTTTGGTAACAGCAACAAATAAAACTCCTTTGTTTCTTCCCTTCAAATGGGTAGCATCGACAACAATAAGTTGTCTCAGGGAAGACTCGAAAGCACTTCGACAAACACCTAGTGCCACAAATAAGTGGCGAAAACGTCCATCCGGAACAATATCAAGATCTGTCATCGTCCCTGCATTATACTGAACAAGTACCTCGAGGTACCTCGACATCATCTTGAAAGAATCTTCAACACCACCATACAACATCGAAATGGCTGTCTTCCGAGATTTCAGCGCAACACCATAACTCGTTCGGATGTCAAAACTTCTTTGCAACTCGACCATTATCTCACGCGATTTGATGAGTGACCCTTGCCGATGCATCTTCCTTGTAAAATAAGCAGCCACAGCATTTGAACGAACTTTACGTGCTTCAACTTCAGCAAGATTCATTCTACAACTATGAATAGGTTTGAACTTGTGTACAATCCAACAGTGAGCTTTGCACGTAGCACGTATAAGAAATGAACAATTCTCTTCTCGTTTGCACTTGTACTCATCACGAGTACTATCAGACCGGGCAACTTTAAATTCTTGTCTCTGCTCCATATGCCAGAGACCAACAGCAACGAGAAGATCATCTTTGCTCCAAAATATGGCACCCTCCGTCAACTCCTGGTCCAGTATGGCTGCGACGTCTTGCAGGACGGGTGAATCAGAAGTATCCAATGGAATAATTGGAAGTAAGCAATTATTTAAATGGACTTCCAGACCTTCATGTAGAGGATGAGCCGACAAAAAATTTGAAACAAAAGCATTCATACCACCAACAGATTGCACTCATGCAAAAAATTCAGCCACCGTACAATGCATTAAAGATTTGTTGAAATCCTCATCTTCTGAATCAGACGAGTCTTCAGCCTCCTCCTCATCATCGTCATCATTAGACTCCACTAAACCACCACCCTCATTTAAGTCAGGAATACGTGAACTCCCGCTTGCACCACCTTCGTAAGGTTGATAAAAAAACATAGAAGAATCGAACCTTTGAAGGTCCTCCGGACATGGACTGAAATTATCATGCAGCGGTGGACTAAAGGAAGATATGAACGGTCTGTGCGGGGATGGTTCCCGCTGAGAACTCCCAACACCAATGTTGATTACATTGTTGAAAATAAGATAAACATTGGGCTCTGAAAAAAGAGTGCAAAGCCGCTGCAGATCAACATCCGTCGCCAACAATGATCTTACATTTCTTCCATTGCGACTCTGGGCTGTATAATACAGATTATACTCAAGTTGAATATTTTCGGAATCAAGAAGCGACTGGATGCTGCTTCTTAGATATTGTATGGAAAGAGTGGTCATTAAGATGTAAACCAACATTTCCTCTCCACCCACGTAGTTGGATGAATCATCAAATTGCCCATTGTAATGAACAAAGATAGTGCACCAATTATCCATTTTTCAAAAAAAGAGGGAAATGAGAAAATATAGTGAATTTGTAGAAGATGGAGAGTAGAAGGAACGAAGATATAGTGAATGTGTATGCTTCGTCTATTGCAGATGCACCCTCATTTATAAACAAACCAATCTCAATTATTTAAATGAATTGATTGGACTTGTCAATACGGTAAAGTGGCATTCACTCATCTGCATTTCAATGTACGAGTAAATTGCATCCACTCATGTAGTCAAAAAAATTTAGTTGTCATGCATTATTCATGTCAGTATACTTCATGAACTCATTTGACCAATATTGCATATAAAAAGTTGGGAAAATAATGCACATAGGACAATAATGCATGTAAATAATCGATGGTCATGTAATTTTCAAGTCAGAATATTAATGACTTTATTGGACCATAGTGCGTGAAAAAAGTAGGAAAAATTATGCATAGAGGGGGAAAAAAAAGGAAGAAACCGACCGGATCAGACCAGTTCAGATTGGAAACCGACCCGGGTCAGATTCGGGTCAATATCGGGTTTGATCCGGGTCGGTTTCTGTTTGTTCCAGGTCTGATCCACCTATAATTGGGTCGGTCTCGGAAACTAACCCGAATAAGGACGAAACTGACCCAGACGGAAAACACATAAAATGATTTATCAATTTTTTTATAACTGAAACTAATATCTTAATTACAAAATCTATTTTTAGTAACCATATCATTATCAATTAAACAATGATTGAATCAAATTTGGCAAAAAACACTTTCCATGTAAAATTTTGTACTTTTGAGAATTTTTTATATGTGTTATAAAAAGTGGGTATTTTTGTGATGTGTATTATAAAAATGGGTATTTAAAAATATTTCCACTTAAAATATCCTCTTATTCATTCCCAATAATTTATTTAATTAGTACTTCCTCATAATTTTAGTAGAATTAATATTTTATTATTAGTATGAAAAAATTATTTATTTTAAAAATTAGACTAATAAGTTAGGGCAGACCAAAAAATAAAAGTGAGACAATTAAGTTGGAACAAAAGAGTATTACTTATACTAATAATTTATTAGAATCTATTTTTTAATTTTGAACATTATAGTTTGAATTAGATTTTAAAGTATATAATTATATTAGATGTAAAAATAATTTTAATATATTATTAAATTCTTAAAAATTATTTAACTATGATTATATGAGGCTAAAATATATTTGATGAAATAAACAATATATATCTTATTATTTAAATTAATAAATATATAAAAATTGTGATGGATTCTAGATTTTTAATTATATAGAAATAATTGCCCCAAAAAAAAAAACGTTCATAAAACTCCACCTCTCAGAAAATGAAATCTTGCAGTGTTTATCAAAGTGCGATGCAATTTTGAATGCCTGCAACAAATTCCTACAAAATACAATCCAAGCATAAAGCATAAATTCAAGAAAATACAGCTTGGAATAAAGAAGACTGATACAGCTGATGGAGATACATATTTTAATTTCTCTGCCATGATCGATCCAATGTGTTTAAAGAAGCAAACTATAGCCTACAAACAAGTAGTCAATTTGGTTATTGAATACTGAATAGCAATAATGTTACAGACACGCTAAAACTATTCAGAGAAAGCGAGCAAGACTATGAATTACAGTCTAGCTGAAAGATGAAGAGACGGAGTTCACAATAGTTTCTCGGTTAACCTGATCATGAACGAATTTACAGCAGCCGCCTCCAGGACTATCCACGACGATTCAAAGAGCTCATGAAAGAACTCAGCAGCAGTCTCCTCAGCAGCGTTTCTGAAAGCAATTCCAAATGCATTTCCATTGCGTGCACCAAGCCGTGGCTTCCCACATATGCCAACAATCAAAACCTTCTCCCGTTCTTGAGTGTAGCAAACACATATCAGAGGTTTCATTCTTGCACCTTTCTCACGCAAGGCATCCATCAGAAAAAACCCGAATTTTGTTAGAGCCTGAGGGTGACACAGAAGCTTTGTATCTGCAGTGTCTTCAAGCTTTACCCACCTAAACTTACTCCCACTTCTTATTGACCCCTTCTTTGTTATGGCTGTACTACCTTGTCTAAGAACAGCCTTCTGCACCTTAATAGCCTGTCGCATTCCCATATCGAGCTTCTCAACGTTGTGGAAGGACAAAGCATCATATGCCACACCAAACTGCTTGGAACCAGAAAAGCCATCTGCCTCCAGAGACGACTCTAAAAGAGCAGTAACTCCATGTACCACATCTGCAGCAGAGATTTTCGAGCTATACCCATGCAACAGCAGGAAACTCCTATAATAGAATTCCCTGAGCCCAATCTCTGGTAGGAACTTTTGGAACATGTCATTCATTCTGTGTTTGATCTCGACGCTCATGTATTGGTATTTCTGTTTGCATTCTTCCCTTGCAAACCCCATCCGAGCCAAAAGAAGCTGCATATTTCTCAACCCATGGTCACTCCAAGTCTTAAGTTTAGTGGCCACGTACGATGAGCACAGCATTGAATCAAACAAGTTCCACTCTTGCAATAACATCAGCCTAGGCTCATCCTCATAAGCAATTTTGGAAGAATCAGGCACAATAACCTTTGTGCCATCCTTGAGTGTGATAGATGCAACGGCATCCAAGTTTCCTGAGCTGTTGATATGTTGCTCAAGTTCCATAACTCCGGCCTGGTATCTCTCTTCAGTTAACCTCTCATGTACAAACTGGTCGGTTAACGCCACACAAGCCAACCAGAGTAACTCATTTGTGTTCTTCCTCAGGGAATGTGACAGCTCATACATCAAGCATCCTGATGGCTTCCCATGGTAAGTGCCCATACAGTAATAGTCTCTCTTCAACTTCTTGAACAACTTATCAGGATTACTTTCATTCTCCAAACCTCTCCTCCTCTTTCTACTTACTTCCCCGCCCTCCTCTGTATCACTCTCATTTTCATCCTCACTATCTGTATCTTCTTCGACCTCACCATCACTGTTCAATTCACTAACATTAGCAACAGTGGACACATCAAAATCATAAACCAGATCAGCCTGGTTCTCATCATCCCTCGTGTAAAGCACCACCACACAGTCATTATGGTCACTCAAATTATGTAAATGAATCGGCCTATGACTATCAACAACAAAAACTCGAGCTGCGGAGCCAAGTTGCAGAGCCCTCCTAAGATCCCTATGGCAACCCCAATTAATCAACAAAATAGTGATGAGACCATCCGTGGATGAACTCAGATTAGGCCCTGCATACTTGTGAATTTCGTTGAAACTTGAAACCGGGTAACAGGCATATCTAATCGAATCAGATTCAAGAACATGCCCTATAATTCTCAACGCGCAGAGTGAATCGACATCGGAAGATGAGGGGAATATTAACAGAGGAGTAGATGAAGCTGAGGCTAGCGCCGACTTTCTTAGCTGCGCGTAAAATGACTCAATACTTAGCTCCCTCATTCTCAAGCTGTTAGTACATCAATAACAACCTAGACCCAATTGGGAACCTCCATAGGAAGAATAAGAAGAAGAAATAAAAGAGAGGAATGCGCGAATAAGGGAAAGGATATTGTAATCGATTTACAGAAAATTTTAAATTCTATTTACGCTTCCGTGAAATATCAAAAAGGTATTTGGCACTAGGGTTCTTCCCGGAATTCCCATAATTGGAAGATGTATCATAATCTGACCAGAAAAAAAAATGTAAAACTTTCTGGGTCGGTGCTTATCAAACAGTGAATATTCAGCTCAGAAACGAGTGAAACACTCGAATCCGAAAATCAAAACTCGGTGAAAAGCGAAAACTTCACAAAGCACAACTGGACAGATATCCAGGTTTTTGCAAATTTACCTGAAATTGTCAGATTCAGTTTCAGTTGCTGTTGCGCAGATTGATGATCAAAGTGAAAGAGGAGCGGGTGAAGAAGAGGGAGGGAGAAGTTGATTGAATTGTTTTTGAAATGCAGTTGTTCTGTAATTTCCATTTGAAGATCGAAAAACCGAAATGTTTTGAAATTTTGATCGACCGCCATAAACTGGCGCTGATATTTGGATTTGGAGTAATTTTGACTTTTTTTCACGCACGAATATAATAATTATTATTATTATTTTATGTAAAAAATTCAAATATATCTCAAACTATATAATTTTTTTAAAATTAATTCCAAATTATTTAAATATTTCAATAAATATCAAATTTATTAAAAACTATTCAAATACATCTCAAAATATTTTTTTGATCAATGTCGAAAATCTAAATCAGGCACAACAAAACAACCAGTTATATACTTATTATTATTGAAATGAAAATGAAAGTATCAAATTAAAGCCTCTTAAAACGGACGAACAAGTCCTTGACGACAATCTGGGGCTCATCCATCTGGTTGACATTCATGGTGTTGGGGTTGAGCTTAGCGTGGTGAAGTCTGGTCAATCGAAAATCCTTGCTCATTACTTTGATTTTAAGAATATTAGTTCTGAAGTCGAAGTCCACCTCGTAGTATGGCCAACTTTCACTCATCACCTTTTTGAATTTGAACCTGAAGTAATTATCAACCGCCTCTGCATCCTTGCTTTCCAGTCTCACCATTCTATTCTAATTCTAATCACAATCACCTCTCTAGCTTTTCTTCTATTTATTTATTTTTTTACTTGGATTTATGTTTATGTTCATATATATAGGAGGAGTTGCTGTGTCACGTGATTCTTTCAATAATAATCATATTTGTGTTTATTGCTCAAATCTATTTCAGATTTACCCGAATTTAATACAAATTTTAATTAGTTTCTGTTTCTGCAATATTATTTCCAAATCTCCCCAATTTCATTTCTTTAATTTCTACCTTTATAATTTATTCTTAATTTTTATTATTGAGTTATCAAATATATCATTTAGGGGGCGTTTGGTTAGTGGGTTTCGGAATGAGAGAATGAAATGATTCTGAAACCACCGATTGGTTGAAGGGTATGAGAATGAAAAAATTAACATCATAATCAAATACTTGGGAATCATCAAAACCCTTCAAATAGGTGGGCTTCATTCTCATTCCCAAATTTCATATTATTTTATAATAACTATATTAATATATAATTTAATTATAATATGAAATATTATTCTTTTTAATATATTATAATAATATTATTATTAGATTAATCTTTTATTTTATATCTTGGTTTTAAATTTTATAAAATAAATAAGAAGATAAATAGATTATTTTTTTAAATATGATTTTATTTTCTTATTTTTACTATTAAATTAATTATTATTTATATATTGTTTGAACGATTTGAGGAGTAAGTTGAAACAATTTGCCCTAAACATGGCGGAGACGATTTCCTTTTATTACAAAACAAGCAATTATAAAAATGGAAAGACAAAATCTGCAAAGCGACAAGTCATCGGAGGAGGAACGTGGCCCCACCACCAGGGGAAGCAGCATTGCTGCAGCACAGCACTCGATCAAAGGAGCAGTGAGTGAAAACTAGTGGAACAAGAAGAAGATGTTGATGATGGTCGACTAACCTTAGGTTGATTAGAGTGCGGCGTGGATGCTTGGGAGTATCGTATCAGCATTCCCCTTCCTCACTTTATTGAATATCTGAGTGAAGTTCTCAGCTGACTGCGGATCACTCTCGTTCCACACTCCAAATTTCGGAACCGCCGTTTCCTTCTCACCCTGCAGTTGCCAAAGAAACATGCTGCATGCAGCAGATAGATATACAGAAAAATTAAACTAGTCTTTTGTCTTACACTTTGATCTCCACGACCTGGCCGCCTCAGCCTCGTCGACCTTGCAGGTGTGCCATGGCTCTTCCCTTCCCAAGCAGGAGAGCCACTGCCTCGTCCCATAATCTTCTTCTGATGAAGAGGCCTAAACTATGCTTTGGAAAACGCCCCTGCCCTCGGCCCCCATAGCTTGGCTCATCATCTTCTCTATGCGTGTTGGCCTGACGGCCCCCCTTGGGATTTGCTCCTCCGCTCTGGTTCTTGGTTTTGGTGGAGCAGCATCAAGATGTGCAAACATTTCTGGATTCTCTAGAGGGTCGTTTGGGTTGATCATCTTCCCACCTACCTTATTCTTTCTTGCCTTGTCCAAGTAAACAACATTCTGTTCAGTCTCCCAGTTACCAAACTTTGGCACATTTGCCCGCTGCCAACAAAAATAAATCACTATTGCTGCTGCTGCTGCTAATATGGATGAACAACAGTTTTCAAACATTTATCATAGCAAGATTGGCGAAGGTACAGAAATAAACAGAAAAACCAGAACCAGCAATGCTTGGGAGAGAGAGAGAGAGAATTGAAACTTACAGCCATTTTCCGACCAAGAAACAACAGAGGTGGAAATTAAAGTAACGAAGAAATCAAGAAAATGTGTCTTTTTCGCCGAAAACTCCCACCAACTACAGGGAGAGAGAGATGGATACAGATTGCCGAGTGGTTTGGATGTCCAGTCTGAATAAGAAGAGGAGGAATTATAAGAAGAAGCGTGGGAGAGGTTGATCAATCATTGACCTTATGCCACAGCTAATAATGGTTGTCTATTCGCCTCCCTCACTCTGCTCTTTTCGCCATTAACCAAGTCTTCACATTCTATCTTATAAAATACTACTCCCTCCGTCCCAAGACAGTCGCAATATTTTCCTTTTTGGTCCGTCCCAGAACACTTGCAACGTTTCCTTTTTTGGAAAGTTTTTATTAATTAATCACCCACTAAACCTACTCTACTCCTACCCCACTATCTCTCATACTTCACTATCTCTCCTAATCATTAACCTACTAATCCTACTCCACTATCTCTCCAAATCACTTTTTCTTAATCTCCGCGCCCGGTCAAACGTCCCAAGAGACCCGGGACGGAGGGAGTATTACTATAAGATTTTGAGATGTATCAGTATTCAGTACCATGAAAAAAATTTGATTTAACCATCAATGAATTTTAATTCCCACATCCCTCGACTATTAAATATTCTAAACAATTATCTTATAGATTTTTAAGATAAGATATAAATTATACTCCCTCCGTCCCGGTGAAGTAGTCCCTTTTCTTTTCGGCACGGGAATTAAGTGTTGTGAGTGTAGTGAAATTAATATTTTATTAGTTAGTGTGAAAAAGGTTGTCATTTTAGGAAAATGAGACTATTCTATGGGACAAACAAAAAAGGAAAGTGAGACTACTTCAATGGGACAGAGGGAGTATTTTTCAATAAAGAGCTTTAAAATTAGATAATCTTTGTAACCCTGTTTTATTTTTAAACTTCTGAAATATCTTTAGCCAAGCGCTTGTACCAACTCATGTCGTTTTAATTTCTTATTAAAGTTTCCGTATCTTTCGTCTTTCATGTGTAAAGTTACAAATAGTATATTCCTTTTACTATTTCATAAATGTGAAATATTAAGCCAAAAACAATGTCGAGAACAAGTATTTGAAAATAATGAGCAAACATGGCATAAACAAAAACGCCATGCTTGCCACTAAATTCGACTGATGATGAAGATCAAGTCTGTTGCCCCCTTGGATAGGTCTGTTCATTTCTTTATTTATTTTGTAGGTCAAATTTCCTTAATAACAGCGACCAGGTTTAATATACTACTCACCATCACCAACCAAGTTTAATAGCAAACAAAACATGGGTGGTTTAGTATGTGAATTTTATTTATTTAATTTTTTCAAAGAAAATTAGGTACATAATTAAATGGAGTGGAGGAGTCGTGAACGGCAAATCTATGAGTATCCATTGCAACAACATGAGTGGTTTAGTAGCAGAGTATGTGAACCTCTTCTTGTCTGAGTGGAGCGGCAAATCTACCAGTATCCATTGCAAGAGCAGCTTCCATTCTTGAAGTGATGAAACCTCTTCATGTCCCTCACAATGATCTCCCTCTCTGCTACAATCGACATGAACTTTATTGCTTCATGACAGTCTCCACACACTCTGAGGTTCTTCGTGATCAGCAACCTCGTATGTGGTCCCGTGTTCAAAATCCCAAAAGCTATAGCGAGCCTCTCGCTGTGATTGCGCAGCATCCTCACTTTCACTTCCTCTTCCACTTGATGCAGCACGAATTCTGTGTTGGGCACATACCCCAGAGCTCTCATTTTATGCTCCATCTCCTCGAGAATCCCTAACATCTGCTCGTATTGAGGGTGGCTCTTATCTTCAACAACAAAGGCATGGAGTCTCCCATCAACTTCTGCCACGCTGCAACCGGGGACTTTCTTCATCCCTTCTGTTTTCATCATTTTCCTTACCATAGCAACTTCATCCCACTTCCTTGCTGCGGCAAAGAAATTGGAAACAAGAGTGTACATCCCAGGACAATCAGGTTTTAGTTCCAGAATTTTCTTGGCTGCCACTTCTCCTATCAAGAACTTCTTATGGTTGAGACAGCCTGACAAAAGAGCAGCCCAGATGGCAATCCCGGCCTCACACTCCATGCCTTCAATCACACTCTGAGCTTCCTCAACTCGTCCTCCTCGAGCTAAGAGATCGATCAGACTAACATAATGTTTTTCAACTGGCTGGGTTTTGTAATCTTTGATCATGGCATCAAACCAGTATTTCCCTTCCTCGACTAACCCTGAATGACTCATTGCTGAGAGAAGAGAAGCAAATGTCACATGATCCGGTCTTATCTGTGTCTTGATCATTCGATGGAAAACCAAGAGAGCCTTCTTCCCTTCCCCGTGAATTCCATAACTCGCAATAATTGTGTTCCAGAGGACTACATCCCGAACACTCATCCTTTCAAATAGTTCCTGGGCATAAGACAATGATCCACATTTAGCATACATATCAATCAGAGCAGTTCCCACAACTTGATCCAATTCAAGTCTCCTAACAATGTAACCATGAATCTGCCTACCTGGGCGCGAGAAACCAAGTTGAGAGCATGACAAAAGCGCACTAACTAGTGAAACCACATCTGGCTCAAACCCGCTGCTCTGCATCTCGACTAACAATCTAAATGCAACTCCAGCATTTCCATTTCTAGCATAACCAGAAATCAAAGTGCTCCAAGATACAACATTTCTGTAGCTCATAGTCCTAAAAACGCAAGAAGCTGTATCTAACTTCCCATTCTTGGCATACATATCTATAAGGCTGGTTTGAAACACAACATCCACATGATAACCTCTCCTCACAGTGTATGCATGAACAGAGCTAGCCATTTTCGAACCCTCCACGTTCCCACAGGCCTGTATCAGTGCCAGCATTACAACTCCGTCGCCTTCCAATCCTTCCTTCTGCATCCTCCGATACTCATTTATCGCCTCTCCAGCCTTCCCACTCTTAACCAACCCCGTGATCACCGTGCCCCAACTCACAACATCCCTTCTGCTCATCCCTTGAAACACACCCATTGCCTCATCCATTTTCCCGCTCTTCATGAATAAATTCAGCACAGACGAACACACAAAGACATCACTCCCATATCCACATTCCACAGCATCTTCCCAAATCTCCTCGCCCGACTTCAAGTCCAACAAGGTGGTGCAGGCCTTGATGGCCACCGTGAAAGTAGAGCTATCCGGCCTCACTCTTGCTGAACTCATTTTCCTATACAGGTTTATGACTTCAGCCGGCCTGTTTCCGCGGGAATGCCCAACGATCAGTGCATTCCAAGAATCAATGCCTCTCTCGGGCAAATTGTCGAACAGTTTATGGGCGATGTCTACGTTGCCAGTTCGTGCGTAAGAAGCAATTAGTTGCGCAGCTGAACCTCCTTTGTTGGATATCCCAGATGTAATCAGCACTGCGTGGATTCGGGAAATGGATACGCTTGTTTTGCAGTTTAAGAGAAGAGATTTCAGGTCCTTCACAAACCGCTTGTGTACAACCATTTAAATTTTGGGTAGACAGTCTTGAAATGAAAGTGGCTTCTTGCAAATTGCAGTAAAAATGAACAACCTTCATGTGTAAGCGGTATAAACTACTCAAATCAAACTGGAATGTGTAAAAAGATTGATCAAGAAAAAAATCTAAATAATCAAAATGAATGCACAAACTTCATGTGTAAGCGGTATAAAGTACTCAAATCAAACTGGAATGTGTAAAAGATTATTGCAGGTACAAAAACAATTAAAATAAATAAAACGTCGAAGGAAGTCGCCGTCTGTGGGAATCGAACCCACGACCACATGGTTAAAAGCCATGCGCTCTACCGGCTGAGCTAAGACGGCTAGATATTTCGATTTTTAAATATATACTTACACATAACTAATATAAATCGCATATATCTCAGCTTCCGTACATAAATTGGCCTTTCAATTGAATACTAGTCACACTCGGTACTAAGTACTCCCTCCGTTCCGGGTTGATCGGGCACAATAATCAAGAAATGTGAGTGTAAATTAAGTTGAATGAAATTAATATTTTATTGTTGAGTGTGAAAAAAGTTGTCTTTTTAAGTAACGAGACAATTGAAGTGGGACGGACGAAAAAAGGAAAGTGCGACAATTAAAGTGAGACAGAAGGAGTACTAGCGAAAACACAAATTAATTCAAAATAAAACTCTATTTTCCATAACAGTAACTATTTAATATATGAAATGAGATAAAATTGTATATTAGGATCAATTATATATTATGTCTTCCCTGATTTTCAATTCAAAAAAAAAAAAATTTAAACTTACTACTTAATAATTAAATTAAAGTAAAACCTTTGAATCTATTACAATTCTGTACTCCTTCCATTCTGTGTGGACTATGCTATTAGTCCCACTTTTTATTTTTATTCGTCTCGTACTATTAGTCTCTTTATTTTGGCAAAATTAAAAGAATATTTTAATATTTACAATAAAATAAAATAAGGTAAAATGGTCTAAATATCCTTGCAACCCTAAAAAAAAATTACCCCCGTTTCCCCGCCGCACACAATGTCGATAAGGATTATGAAACCTCATTTTCCTTGTCTGTCGAACCCTAATTTCTCTCGTTGTTCTCTCATACCTCCGTCGCCCCCTCTTCTTCCGGTTGCTAGCCGTCGGTCCTTCTCTTTATCGCTGCCTCTTTCACCACGATGTTGAAGCCGACTGCACCTTCTTTGTCTCTGTGTAACGAAATTCGCGATGATGACTGCACCTTCGTCGTTCCCCCTACTTCGCCTCCGGTCATTCGAATGTTGTTGCCCCCGCCGCCAGTCGGTCGTGCATATGATGTGCCTTCTACCGACAGCTCCTTGAGTCCTGCTCTTTTCTGTCCTTTTCTAAAAATGTTCATTTTTTGCATCTGTTCCTTCTCACCGTCGGAGGCGTGGATGGCTGACAACTCCTTCTCTGATTCATGTGATAAGGGCCTCGTTGCCGTCGGAGGCTTGGAGGCGTGGCCTGAGGGGCTATTCTGAGCGGTCCTTACCATCTCTGAGTGGGCTTGGCTGGCGATTGAAGACCATGAGGGTGGGTGTCCGAGGCAGGAGAAGATGGTCGTCGTTCGTCAATTTTGGAAAATTTATTTTTCCAATATCCGGTGATTTCTATTCTTTGCTCTTCTAAAATTTGGGATATGTTGTTGAGTTATGTATGTCGTTTTGATTTACTATCTGATTGATCAAGCGATGTTGGTTATGTTTGTCGTTTGATTGCGTATCTGAGTTGATTCTGATGTTGGTTATGTTTGCATGTTGGTTCTGTCTGATTTACTCAGTGATGTTGGTTTTGCATGTTGGTTTTGTTTGAATGACTTAGTGGTGTTGGTTCTGTCTTCCGTTTTCATTGCCTGTCTGAGTTGATCATACTGATGTTGTTGTTGTCAACATGTTAGTTGTGTCTGATTGACTTGGTGATGTTGGTTCTGCAGTGGAATTATAGAGCTATTGATCTCACATTATTTAAACTAATTATGCACACACTTGAAATATGTGGAACACATTGGTGATGCAAGATTTTGAAATGTGTTAAGCTATAGATAGTAGAATAGTGTTGTCATACACCAAAAAAACCTTCTTTTTTTTTTTTCATTAATGCATTACAAAAATCACATGCATTAACTTAAGACTAAGTTTATCAGCAACAGGCCCAACCACCCAACCTTTTTAATATTTTATTAATTTCTCTCACTTCCACATCATACAACCCAACCACAATATTTTTGTAAAATTTATCAATGACCATCCAACCACACTATATATATAATTATTTTATTTGTTTTAATTAATTTTATTTTTTAAATAAAATATAATTTCTAAGCAATTTTAAACTATGTATAATTTATTAAGGAATTAGTAAAATAAAATTAACATAGATTGTGTTTTAGTTATAGTATAAATTGTTATTTTGATTTTATAAGAATTTAAACTATTTTTGAATTGTGGTTATATAAAAGATTAAATTATAGAGATTATGCAACAAATTATGAATTGAAGAGATTAATGGAATATAATTCAATATATATGAATATATTTTAATTTATATATATATATATATATATATAAATATATCCAAATGGGTCTCTATTTGAAGAGAATAAAAAATCATGAATTTTGGTATAATTATTATTTATTTTTATACTATTATATAAAAAATATCTTAATTTTATTATTGTACTTATAAAATATTAATAGGGTAATTAAATGGTGACAAGTGTCATCATACAATTAATGCAAGAATAAATAATTAATGAAAATATAATGTGGGGCCACAGACCTTCTTGGTTGGAATGGTCTTGGTTGGCCTCTATTCTAAAATTTTGTATTATTTTTTAATTTTTTTATTCTCATTTATTGATGTGGCAGGTTGGGTTGGGAGTGGGAAGTTGCTGATAATTCTAGTCTAAATGTGTTACAAAAGCCACATTGATGTTTAAGCTTTACAAAAAGAGGCATACATACATACATCGGCCCCATTTATGGTATCACAACTCCTAAATCATCAATTAGCCTATCTAATTTATTTGAATATCCTTCCTGTATTAAGTGTTCAATGATGTTCTTAACCAAGTCCTTTGGTATTTCTAAATCCTTAAGGCAACTCATCCTGCAATAGTAATGCATTTTTCTTCATATGTGGTAGCTGGTAGGAGTTGCATCCCTTAACTTTCATTATCTCATGTAAACAACACTGTAGGGATAAAAAACCTTGTTTAGTATTTTTGGTTCAAGAATATTGAAGCTATTCACCACTGCATTTAGGGGGCGTTTGGTTTAACTATCGGGAATCGCTATGTGTATGAGTTTGATAGTAGAGGGAATGAGTATGAGTTTGATTTTTGTGAATCATTCTCAATTTTGATGTTTGATTTACTAGATGGGTTTTAGAATCATTTTCAATTTTGATGATTTGTTTTTTAAGTTTATAGGTTTATAAAATAATTAAATTGTTATACGAATAATAATTAATTTAATAATAAAAAATAACAAAATAAAATCATATTAAAATAAATAAATAATCTATCTTCTTATTTGTTTTATAAAATATAAAATTAAGATACACAATAAATGATTGATTTTATAATAATAATATTATTATGATATATATTAAAAAGAATAATACATAATTATAATAACATATAATATTATAAATAATATAATTATAAAAAAATTAAATAAATACGAAAATAATTATAAATAAAAGGGCTAATTGCAATTTAATTTCCAACGTTTGCTCATTTTTGCAAAAATAACCTAACATTTACATAATTGCAAATTAATTCCTAACGTTTGTCTATTTTTGCAATTTAATTCCTAACATTTCAAAACATGCAATTCAATTCCTATCCTTACTCCATTTTCGCAATTTAATTCCCAACATTACAAATTTACATTTTAATTCATAGAATTTATTAAATTACATTTTTAAATACTAAAAACTATCTATTTTTTTAATTTTAATTAAAAAATAACCAAGCACCTTACATACATTCCTAATATATTTTCTTAATTTCTTGAAAAAATTATTAGTTCTTAAAATTTGTTCAATTTTAAATTTAATTTCTAATTAATGTTTATTTTTTATAATTCAACTCATAAATATTAAAAATCTAAATATAAAATTATTAATATTAGTTTTTTTTCAAAAAAACGGGCATCCATTATTTTTCATAAATAGATTAATGTTGGAATTAAATTAAAAAAATTGAAACATTAACTTATAATGTAATTTTATATAAAAATGAACAGAATTTATGAAATCTTTTTTTTTTCTGCAAAAAATAAAAATAAAAATTAGGAGTTAAAATATAATTTTATAAATGTTAGGTTATTTTTTAATTAAATTGCAAAATGGATAAACTTTAGTTGTTAAAATATAATTTAATATAAATTAGAGAATAAAACACAACTTTTAAAATATGGTGAATTAAAATGCATACCTTGTATATGTTGGGCGTTAAATTGCTAAAATGAACAAACATTAGGAATTAAATTGTCTGTTTGGAACGTTAGGAATTAATTTGCAAAAATAGACAAACGTTTGGAATTAAACTGTAATTATGTAAACGTTAGGTTATTTTTGCAAAAATGAGCAAACGTTGGGAATTAAATTGCAATTAACCCTAAATAAAATGAATTAAAATAATAAATAAATAATTAATTTTATAAAAAAAATTAAGAAAATATAATTATATTAAAATAAATAAATAATATATTGATATTCTAGTTTATTTTATAAAATATAAAATTAAGATAAAAATAAATGATTAATATAATAATATTATTATTTTAATATATTAAAAAGAATAATATATAATTATAATAACATATAATATTATAAAATAATATAATTATCATAATATTTTAGAGTAATATTATAAAAATAAATAAATAAGAAAATAATTATAAAATAGTATGAAATAAATAATTTTGGTAATGAGATATGAGAATGTAAATGAAACCCACTATTTTGGAGGGTTTTGGTGATTTTCAAGTATTTGGGTATCATTCTCATACCCTTTAATCAAACAGTGGGTTTCGGAATCATTACATTCCCTCATTCGGAAACCCACCAACCAAACGCCCCCTTACTAAATCTTTTGTATCTCTGCATTGATGTTGTTGTTGCAGGCTTTGTATTGCTCTGAAAACCCCTAAATCATTAAGATTGCAAATTGGACTGTTTGTTGGTTATCGCACTAATGATATCTTAAATCCATCAGCATTTGCAATTGATTGAAAATCTGGATCTAAATTTCCAATATTATCTTGTTGAATGTAGATGTTCTTACTTAAACATGCAGGTCATTTTACTTTTATTTTTGGTACAATCTGCAATTTTAGGAACATTAATGAATATTAGCAACAATTAATAATGAAATAAAACATACTTTGCATTACAAGAAGTTCATTTCATGCTTTGCATTAAAATAAGTGCATTTCATAGTGGTTCTATTAACACTAGTTCATTACTGCATGCATCAAACATAAAAAAATGTAAACTTTTTACCTGATTGATCAAGCAATATTTAATCACTTGCTTAGTGATTGATTCTATTAGTTTTGTCTCCAAAGTTCCAGCAGCCCTCTTTTTGTTGTTCCTTTTAGCTATAACTTCTTCAATGAATTGCCAAATGCCTATTTTAACATCAAAAATCACATTTCCTTGCTCTGAAAATACGGGGTGACACACAACACACACGAACATATCTTTTGGGATGAATTTTTTTGATTTTACATGTTCTATGCTTTTCTTCTTCATTATCTGTGATGTAGTATCTGTGTGTAGTTTTGGTTAGGTAAAACCATTTCTCATCAATATGTATCACTTTCTCCATGGGCTTGAATCTTAGGATGTTCAAATCTTGCACATACTCTATAGCTTGCAAACTGAAACTCAACCTAGACAATTTATTTGGAGCTGTCAAAGCTGGTTTGATTGTATTAGTGTGTGCTCTGATCAGATGTGAGTTAGCCCATCTTCCCACTACAGATATATGTTGTCTTCTAGAGCTCTAATTGTCCCTCTTTTTTGATATCGAACTTGTGATATTTGTCGAATGTTTACCTCGTGTTTTACTTGTTTGATCCTTTTGAATCTATTTCCCAGCACATGTATGACTTCACCTATTTCCCTTTGTTGTTTTGCAGATTCCCAAACCCTTGAGATTGTCTTCCTGCAGCAGTTGAACTTTGTTGCAGCCTTAGTCATCTTTCCTCTTCTTGGCTGACCATTCATGCAGTTACCAAGGAGGAACTGCATAATTTCCTCTTTCAAAGCACCGGAGACATCTTTTTCTGCCCCTATTTTCTATCTTATTTTGTGGTTTTGAATCTGATGTTGCTCTGTGTAATTTGAAGTCTATTTATAGATGTGTAAATATGTGGGAAAATAAGATTTGTATGAATTCATTTCCCACCAAAATGATTTTGTGTTTCCTTTATTTATCGGTTCTCTACCCTTTAGATAATTTGATGATAAAACATATGCATGCTCCTATGAATTCAGTTGCAACGGTTTTTAGGGTTACCTTTTGAATCTGTAGAGTCTGGATCTGAACCGCGTTGAATTCGAATCTGATTCCACCATGCGAATAATTTGAATCTGTAGAAAGAGAATTAAATATCTTGCAATTTAATTCAAGATTCAAATTGAAAAGGGGTTAGAAAATCCTGTTATCCATATTTAGGCCTTCAAATCTGTATCCCTTTGTTTTTTCAAACCTGCTACTGGTGAGGATTCCATAGGATTGCATTGCACAGGACATAGTCGAAAAATCTCCTCCCTCTGATACAATTGGCGCCGCCTGCTGTCTCTCCTTTCTTGGGTTTCAGTTGTTGTAACTCAACTTATGAAATCTGATGAGAGAATGAACTATTTATAATACGAGAGTTAAAATCCTAATGGGCTCCCTTAAGTAATTTATTGGGCCAAACCTGGAACTTGATACAAATAATAGAGTGGGTCTATGAATTAATTAATTCTCATGTCCATAACCCATGACATAATTAATTAATTAATATTAATTCATTCAACTAGAGAATTAATACTAACCTACCCCTTTATTACCACGTTATGAGAACGAGTTGCATCGACTCAGTGAATTCTCATATTTAAGGCCATTGTACATTAATTAATTAATTAGAGCTTCTGAAAAGCTTCACATAATTAATTAATATCTTATTATCTTGAGTAGTACCACTCAAACATTATCATTTGTACTTGAACTTAATAAGCCTGCAGAACTTCAACACGACGAATCTTATTGAGCTCCTCAAGGAATGTTTTCATCCTAATACTCGGATATGGTAATCTAACTCCAGTCATCAGAACATTCTACACAAATTGTTGTCACCCAAGATGCGGATATACGAGTACATTAATTAGGCTCTCAACCATGACAAGTCAAATTGACAAGCAACCTATGCATACTTCTGAACCTCCGTTAGGATTCAGACTCAACCAAGTAACGATATCTTGTTTCTTCTTGTTGTGAATTGAAGCGATTGCGACACAAATAACTAACAGAAAAACAAGAACACAAAGAATTATAGTGGTTCGAGCGTAAGCTCTACGTCCACTCTTCAAGCCTCCTCGGTGATGTTTTTATTATGGTGAAGAAATTACAAAGTATGTGACAATTACAATTGGTGGGGAGCAGGGGTATTTATAGGGAGATATTCCTAAATACATAAGGAATATAAAACCTAGATATGGTAAGATATATCTAAACCTAAATCTATCTAAAATAGATTTATTCCCATCCAATTCTAATACTGATTAGGATAAATCTTGTCCAACAAGGAAATAAGATATACACAATATATTTTCCATATCTATCCAACTCGAACTGCTCCTCGAGTTCCTCGACCTACACAGCTCGACCCACATTACTGGACTAGTCTCCTCGACCCACTAAAACTACTTCCTCGAGTTATATTGAGACTACTCCAACACTTCTTAAGTCAAACAGAAGAACACACCTCACTAGGTCCTATCAATACACAACCGCACTTACCAACATATCAAGTGATCTAGACAAATCATTTATATCCGACTATGCTGCAGCCTACAACGATAAACTAATCCTCAACATTGTCTCGTCTGTGATAAAAATGTTTATATCTCTTGTTGAGGTTCGATTTCACGAGAAAATGGAGCCCTTAGAACTT